>JBCEWB010155937.1:0-10569 GCA_039654565.1 Peronia peronii
AGAAATTACATAGCAAAAAAACCGTTCCCAAAGATTCTTTCTTAATAACGCAAATTTCTTTTTAAGCGTTTTCTTACTAACCGTGTTTGAGTGTACTATTAAATGTTGAAACTCAACATCACATTTTAACCATTTGATCATTAGTTTTTGCTTATAGTTTTCAATGTTCATTGATTGATTGATTTTATAATCCATCATTTGTCTCACATTTAGGTTCAAGTCAACGTTGACTATATCCCTCGTGGCTTAGAGGAGATGTATTCCCGAGAGAGGGCAGGGCGACCACTGGAGACTCTCATACCACATGGCAAGTCAACTGAACAGTTCATGGAAGGACTCAAGACAAAGTTCAAAAGTGTAAGCTTTGATAAACTTCATTTATGACTCATAAAATTCTCTGTATTGTTTTGTAAGTCTCATTTTCAAACCACGTGTACTTATTCCATTCATTGCTCCACCTTTAAGTCAGTACAATGAGTGGGACGTGAGATTAAATGAGACTTTCTTTATCATTTGCATGTAAAAGCATGTGACAGTCAAAAGATCAAATTACTAGTTCACACATAATCTTTCTGTTTCATTGAAAAATAATACTCCTTGTGAATCACTGCACATTTTATCCAAATAATTTGTAGTATGGTAAAATTTTTGCTTTTCAAGAGATGGTGCCATTGTCCAACCCAGATGGTCATGGATTAGATCTGTTGATATTACTGTGATATAAGACTAGAAAAACATCATAGATATCAGACTATTGGCTAGAGGTTGATCTATGTCATTATCTTGTATTTGCAAATTGTGGAGCAACTCAGTTACAAATAAATATGTATTTCATTCCATTTGCTTTTTAATTTTGTCTTTTCTCAGTTGGTCTACAAACTTTATGAAGAAGGTAATATGTCCAACAATTAAGTCAAGCTACAGAGACAGAGAGGAAAATCTCCAGCTGTAGTCTGTTCTGCAATTCTTCAGATACAAATTTTCAAGATCTGGTTATCAGCTTTCCAGAATATAGCCAAACTGTCTTCAAAATGTTTTTCTCTTAGATTTATTAGTGGTCAAATCAACACAGAACACAAGAACCCCATGGCAATCTAGCCACTTCAGTTTAATTCCTGGGGTTTAGCCAGCCAGATTATGTGCATTTGACACAACTGTCATTTCACACCAGCCAAATCAGTCACAGCTTCAACTTCAAGCAAGCCAGATCTAAATTCAGTCTTTCCTGGACCATCATGATTTATTGTCAAATTTAAGAATAGACTTCAAAATTATAATCTTCCTCTCATGAAAAGTTGTGCATTTTTACTGCTGGAATAAGTTCTGCAAGTGAAGATGCCGGCATAACTATTGCAACACACAGCAGCTGGGGACTGCAGAACCTACGAATTGGTATGGCAGACTCTTCAACATCTCATGTGACTACTGACCAACCAGATATTATAGCCAATGTAACGGAGAACTTCATTCATTTGTGTTTTACAATGTGGAAAGCAATGTCAAGGAATCCTGTTTCTTGCAAACGAGTCAAATGTACATCAGACATTTCAATGTCTATGGAATGTGGTGAAAACTGATCATCACTGTGCACTCTTCCTCAAGGAGCCACAGACTGTGTTCAGATATGTTGTGGTTTAATCTTTGCTCAAAATCAAATGACTTGTCAGAGAAGAAACTTTTGTTTTTAAACATTTGACAAATCTATTGCCAGTGTTCAACTGTTTGTTGAGTGAACAGCAAAATCTAGTGAATTTCGTGGAAATGGCAATTCCACTGTTTCTGTTTTGAAAGAAACTGTGATATTTCTTTGCAATAAACTTCATAGACAGATACTGACTGCCAGAGATTATGTTGCAATGTCATACATATATTCATTTAATCAGGAAGGACAAAAGACATCAGCTTTATTGTGACAGGAATGTGAACAGTGCAATGTTGTTGTTTGAATACTGCAATGTGATGACAATTTTTCAGTTGGATCAGCATTCGAAACAGCTGCTGGGATTTGTGCATTTCTGATTGTTACTGTGAAATTCTTTTACATTCATCAAGTCACAGCTGTAATAAAGACAATTTGAGCATTGACTCTTGAGAAAGTTTTACAGCTCTTATCATTTCTTGACTGCCTCGGCCTTTGGTGGGGGCTGTGGCAGTCAGCACTGACTTCAAATACAAAATGGTGGTGGAAATGGACAAGGCTGACTTATCTTCATGGACCTGGAAGACTACACCCAACATATAACAACATAAATTCAATGTGAAGAAAATATTGACAAGCCAGTTTTATGACAGCATATGAAAATTTCAATTAGATTTATATACAAGAGTAACAGTTGAATGACCAACTTAGAATAGGATCGACATGTGTAGAAACTTCAGAGTCTGTCTACTCTGTCTACATCACTTTAAACATTATAGAATGGTCATAATCATAACAGCAATAACCTACAGATTGATTCACATGCAATTTTGGTTTTATTTCCTACAATATGAAAAATAACCTGTATATTTGTACCAATGGCAGTTGCTGCATTATTATTGTATGTAGCTATGTGTGAGATGTTAAAAAAAAAAAAAAGAGAGAAAAGAGGGGCCAGTGAAAATCCAAATGTTGCAGATTTCTGCAGTGTTGTTTTAGCTGCTCACATTAAATTCTTCATGATATTGGATTGGCCTAGGATTTTTAGAATTTGGTATGTCATAAATTAGGTGACGTCCCTGTGTTATACCCTTGCTTTCATAATCAGTAATTATACTTATTCCATTTCCCTGACTTAGTCTGGATCAACTGCTGTTTCGTATGTTAAAAAAGATACTGTCTTTTTGGGAATTGATGACTGCTAATTAACCAGTCAATATAAGACCTGCCTATTATAACTGATAAACTGGACAGTTTTTCCATTATATTATGATAGTACAGAATAATGCATGTCCTATATTCATACCATTATTATATTATATTTATTATCTAAAGTTTATTTTCAATTATATCTGCAAACTCCCTCATTTGACTTTCACTATTGATAAGTTGTTCCGTTGATTTTGTCCATTGATGTATTCGTTGTTAAATCGCATTGTGTCTGTGAATGAATATTTAACAACAATTGTCTCAAACTCATTTTATTCTCTACAATCTCTACATGCTGAATGTATACATCTTTGGCAGTGTGTTCCTCAGTTTGCCATAAACAAGGGTAGTGAAAACAGGAAATCCAGCTATAGTTAAACTTCTCAGTATGTGTGAGCTACCAATGTCAAGTTTCAACTCAAAACTTGCTGTCTCACAACAGCTGTTTTCTACACCTGTTACAGACTGAAACAATTACTCATGCCAGCCACAGTTTAGTGTGTTTCTGGATTATCTGGAGATATGGCCTCATTATACTATCAGCTGCTATAAAGGAACTGTAAGTTTCTACCATCTATTCAACATTCTTTATACTAGTATCAATGTCTTTCTAAGCAGTTTCTTTATATGTTCGAAACAAGAAATGTGAAATAATTACATGTAGTTAGGCTATGTATTGGTGAAAGATGTTAGCCTTTACTAGTTCATGAATATATTCGTGTAAATATTGTTCTGGTGAAATATTTTCCTTCATATGATTTCAGTTCTGTGTAAAAAGGAGACAGTCTGTCATCGTGCCTTTCCTTTAAGAAGTTGTATTACTGTCAAGACTTGCTGGGATCACCAGTCATTTCCAATGTATATTCGTGGAAAGTACATTATCTTTTTGACAGTATCAGTACTAAATACCGACATCATGTAACATCATACTAGGCTGATCACTTAAATCACAAATTAATGAGATAATGGCAAACTGAGGGTAGAAAACAGAAATGGCTATTCTGTTTCAGTGTGTATACTGGCTTAAAAAGATCATCATAGAAGTTTACTCTGTTGTCATCTCTTTCATTTTAAGAAACTGTCTCACTTATAGTTTTTTATACTTTTTTATAGTCTTATGTTTGTTACCCAATGACTGTTGTACAGTGGTCTCCGCCTAGGAACTCGCCGCTGCTTTAAAAGCCCGGTCTGCCTAAGAACCCGACTCTGATGCAAAACGGAATTTTTTGTCTATGATTTACCTCTCTAAAAGCCCGCTCCGAAATAAAAGATCCGCCTAAGAGCCCGGTGTTGGGCCAGGACACACAAGTATTTAGGGTGTAATTTCACATCGTATTGTCCACTTGAGAGAAATACGCAGTGCTAGATGTGGAGTAAAATGGGGACAGGAATGGAAGGAACAGATAGACAATAATGGAGGGGAAGTGATGGTTGATGTATGACTGCATAATCAGGCCACATTGTGGACTAACCCATAATCATTTCTTTGTTTCCCATAATCATTTCTTTGTTTGGTAACACATGGGACAGCACTTGTGATTAGTTCTGTGGATGAGTAAGTTTAGCCTTCTGACTGGGATTAGTGGGATCAGTTGTTTTGGTACTTTGGTCAGTCTGTAAACACTACAGGATAGCAAGGCAATATCATGTTTTCATTCAATAATGATACCGTTGTGTGAAAATTGTCTTGACATTTAAACACTGGGCATTACTGATGTAATTATGCGCTAAGAAAGATCAGGAATTGTTAAATCTAATTACAACACACATACACACACACAGGGAAGAAGGGTGAACTTATTCGACTTGCATAGATAAATCTTTAACTAATGGTAACGATCAACCAATCATAGTAGTCATCATAGTAGTGAATCAGTCTGTGTGTGGTCTGACAGGTTGTGTAACTTTTCCCTCCGTCTAAGAACCCGTCCACTAAGAGCCCGCCTTTTTTGTCTCCCTGCGACCGGATTCTTAGGCGGAGACCACTGTATTTCATTTTTTTTCTTAATGTTTCCTTTCTTGCTGTGGCTTTGACTTCTTGAAGTGCATACACTTTTATGCAGATCTGGTCTTTTATATGTCCTGTCTTTCTTAAGTTTCTTTATCTACACATAGATTTCTAGCTCCCCAACACAGAAGCCAGAAAACAAAAGAATTAAATTGTTACTACAATACTGATAACATAAATATTTAATACTGGACTTTTGTGCCTTAACCATTTAATCATACACAGATCCCATCCAACTCATCCCTGTCATTTATACACAAAGCTTGGTAAAGTATAACAAATCAGACCACATATTAAGTGAAAGATCAAGGCAAACAGGATTTACATTAGTGTAAGAGTAAGCAATTTTTATCACATATAAATATATATACATGTATGTTGATAATGTTTGTATATCAACTCGAATGAAGAGTAGGTGGAAACCCCACTATCCAGGCAAAAATTCCTAATAACACATATCTGATCTATCCACAAAAATTCTTCTCACCTAACTGGGCATGCACCTAAAGCTAAAACCGAGATAATCCTATTTTCTTAGATTGAAAGTCTACATGTAAAAGTAGTAATCAATTTTCTTGTTTAAGTCCTGAAGACCCATTTTATTACAGAAAATGAATTCCTTCTCCTCAAGTTCTGGGGTTTCTATGTCATATTTAATTTTTTTAAACATACATGTATAACCATCTCAAAACTACATAAAACGTCTTTGAATATTTTCTCACAGCATTACGTTACCACCCTCTTCTCTGTCTATTGTCACATTTAGATCTGCATAAAAAATCTTTTAAACATATTTTGACTTTGCCTTCTTTTTTTTTTTGTTTGTTCTTTTTTTTGTGAATATTATGTAACCAGTCATCTGACAATCTCTGCTGTCTGGACCCGGATGAGTGCACAAGCTATATGGAGTTTTAAAAAAAAATTAAAACAGCTTTGTATGTGACAAAAGTGTGAAATTGGTAAAGATTACTGGCCACATAATCAAAGTTCTATGGTAACACCCCAATACTCACATCTCCTTCTTCGTTTGTTTCATCTTTCAACCTCCTTCCTGGTGGTTACCTCGAGTCACATCTCCATGTTATAATGTTAAAGCCAGCATACCACAAAAGTAAAGTCTCACAGCTATTACATGTATATTATTCTCTTGCCACACTTGTTCAGAATGCTACTCAAGACCACCATTGCCTCAGCAATAAAAATTAGCTACTCATACATATATTGCCATGCCCCAGTGGTAAAGATTAACACTTATATCTACTTTTTCCAGCAATAAAGAACAGTCAACTCTATCCCATTACTGGTGCGACAACAGCAAAGTACAGTAATATCAGCTACATCATCATCATGTCTCAACAGTAAAAGACCGCTTAGCACTAACCACACTATTTAGCACTAACCACACCTCTATGTCCCAACAGTAAAAGATGTAGCTACTCATTTGCTTTTTCTGTTGGGTGGTAACACTGTCAATATCACATTTTGTAACTGTTTACAAAATGCAGATTACAAAATGTGGAGAATTCATCAGAATCAGACTGTTACTAGGCCTAAAATCCATCAAACCATTGTAAAGAAAGACCAATGTCACCATGTCAATATTTACTATATATATTTATAAGCAGAATTATTAAGACTAGGAGCTTGAATCAGAATCAGACCCTGTGTAACTACTGATTAAAGTCTGTAGTCCACTATGTCGTCTGATTAGAAATCTATTATCACAATGCTCACTTTTAACAAAGTCCTCACTAACAGATTCTTCCATGGATGGATTCAGAGCACCATCTTCTCTTCCATCAAATGAATTAGTCCTGTCATCTTTGATCACATGACTTTCTAAATTTTGTGTACTGGTTGATACAAAAAATGGTGTCTGTGATGTAGATATTTGTTCTCTTTCCACTTGTGGATCACAGTCTCCTTCAAGATTATCCTGTGTTTTGACGTCAGAGAAAGTCTCACGAACTGTCACTGGACTGCTTTTATTTCTCAATGTGGGTGAAGATTTGGAAGAATCACAGTTACTGCCTGTCTCCAAATGCCGTGTGCTACATTTCTGCGATTCTACAGTGAGAACAGATGGTTGTACATTTGAAATGATTTGTTTAGCATCTAAATCTTCGCTGTTCTTGACTTTCCCCTTTGCAATCCCTGAAGCACTTTTACTTTTTGTCATGGATTTCATATCATCTGCTGACAGCAATCTGATTCCGAGTTTGTTACGATTCAAAGAAAATGATACTAAGGAGTCTTTCCCTTTTTTTCTCACAGATATAAAAGGGTCCTTAAAGGAAGCCTGAAGAGTTTTACCCAGCTGTTTCCCTGAGTCCCCAACTCGATGCAATGAGAGAGCAGCCTGCAACTGGGCAGAGGATGCAACTGATGAGGGAGAAGACGATGAATCAGACGATGACACAGAAGTAGTTCCTGACGATATAGATTTGTCTTCCTCACCAAACAGTGACCGCTGTTCTATCTTCTTTCTGATTTCTTTCTGCTTGTCTTCAAATGCTGAAAAATTGACAACATGCAAAATTTTGTTTTTTTATGAATTATTAATAACATTTAAAGCTTTACAAAGTCTGGTTCTAATTCTCCCCAATAGCTTTAAAAAATTAATTTGAAAACTATGCATTGAAATCTCCATTTCTGCCTCTAATTAGTTAGGTGCTTAATTTTATCTCAAATTTCCCACGTGATGACTCTTCAGTTTTTGTATGATTTTGTGCTTCTACATTTAAACTCTTAATCCTCTAAATTTCATAGCTACGCCACCAACACTTTTTCTTTAACGGGTCCCAAATCAAATAGTGTTTGACATCTTTTGCATATGCTTACAATGGAAGAACATTCATTGGACACACACAGGGCTATATTGAATGAAATGTGTAGAACCTGTGGGAGGAAAAATATGACTCAGAACAAAGAAATATGCATACACAAAAAAAAAAAGAAAAAAAAAAACTATGTGTGAGACAGTGAAAATAGACATTAATTTTGTTTTTACTACTGATATAAGAGAAGACAAAGATAGGACCCATTCTAAGTATGTATGCCAAACTTCTCTCTTATCTATTAGAGATATCAAATGGAGACAATGGGCTGTTGCATTTAAAGCAGCCAAAGAACTAGCTGAATACAATAATGATATCTGGCGTGCTTTAACAGTTCAAAAACACCTCAACCCTGTTCCCTGTGCATTCATAGTGCACAGCTGAGACTAGGATATGTCACAAGGAAACGGAACATGGCAGAGTGAAACTGTAATAGTGTTGGATGATGCAGAGATCACTGAAGAAATATCATGTAGTGGAGAATAACAATATACGTTGCAGTACCTCATTCTGTTTTTCTTAATCCCATCAATTATTCAATACCCTCAAAATTTCTGAAACCTTCAACTTTCACACATAAATGAGCGATATCACCACACGTTAAACAATTATACACCACAAATTGATGACAATCATAACAAAGTTTAAGACGGGCCTCTGACAAATGATGATGAAGAGTTGCTCACTTCTCTAATTAAAAAAAAAAACAAACTAAAGGCTGATCCCCTCCCCCTCCCCTGAAGAATTGTGAGGGGCAATACAAACTCAAAGGGACAACCTCTGGCCTTGCAAAGAGTAAAGAGTAAGGTACAGAAAACAGCCACCAGTTCATATCAAAGCTTGAAAAATGGGCCTGTAGCATTCATAATGATTTGGAGAAACTGAGGTTCATAATGAATTCTCATCTTCTTCAAGTCAGCCCAATGCTTTGTGTAGTAGTTCCAATTAAATCAGTCAAAGGAAAGGCCACCAAACGAAATTATTGGATAAGGACTAACTTTTTTTGTCTCACAAATATAATCTATGTCTATGGGAGGAAAGTGCAAAATGTGTTTATAATTAAATGTGAAGTCTCCAAAATAATCAACAGTCATGATATGGAAGTACATGTATTATATATGTGCTTGTTTTCTCTATTTTGGTGAAAGGAAAAAAAAGTAACATTGTTACGCATACAGAAATTCATTTGGCCCTGGAGTGTCATTTCTTGATGGATAAAAACAGCCGCATAAGCCCAAGCGCACATACAATTTGGCAAGGTGGGGCGTGGGGATTGGTGCCGACACCACTTCCCACTCGGGATATGCGTTACGACATGGCGAGCCATTTGGTGGCCGAACTGTAACTGCCTGTTAGGTCATCCGACCCCCCGACCCCCCCCCCCCCACCCACCGTTCTGAGTTTTTTGTTGACCTGTGTTGCACAACTGATGTGCGCATTGTTTTTGCCCAATTTTTGTATCATGTATTTTCTCTGCATGTGACATTATTGTCAGATTTCACGCATTATTTTCTTACCTCCACTCTACTGCTAATCGAGAGGTAAGCTAGATCTAGATCTAGATTACATACACTCGTTCCATTGCATCCATGTATAGTCTTGTTTTTTTGGTTTTTTTTTAATCAATGTTGGTACTCTTACGACAAGTGCTTCACCTAGATGTAACCAAAAATGCAGAGCACAAAACTCTCTCTCCTTCTTTTGTTCTCTCTGTCTCTCTCCCATTTGCCTGCACTGAGTTCTGCCAGGACTTCATGGCGCCAATAGGTCAAGACAATGCTTTCTTTTCAACTTCAAAATCTCGTTTAAAGAACATTTAAAACTATGACCGTTATTAATTTATGTTACAACCTAACAACACATCATAACAGCAACACAAAATAATTCGAATTTGTGCAAATTTCAAGATTTTTGTTGGAATTGGGGAAGTTGCTGCCTATCTGGTGCCAAAATTTTTACCACACTGCGTTATCCTGAAATCCACCATTCGTGGCACGTTGGCTCACCAAGCGTGTTGCCTGACCCAATTTGCATTGGTCATGGGCAAAGTGTGTGTTCTATTATTGGCCGGCACCTGTTGTGGCGGATTGGGTTTTGCGTCACATTGTATGTGCGCGGACTCGAAGGATTAAAATTTCTGTGGAGGCATTATTTTCGGTGATGCTGCAACTAAATTTGGCATATATATGCATAGACGTACTGTCTATCACATCAGGAAATTTAAATTCCATCTGAGGCATGGTTGTGTAATTAATAATAATTGAAAGTATCACTCATAATTACATACTGAGAGAAAAATCAGCCCAACTTCGAAGGGTTTTCCGGCAAAAGTATTTAAGCTAGAGGTCTGGTTCCTTCACGAAACATTATAATCACTTAAGTTTAGTACAGTCAAAAAGAACCCATTCTTATATTCCTTCATATAAAGGGGTAATTTAATGAAGAGACAGCCTATAAATCAGTCTATTTTCCCACCATGGTGCAGCGTCTATGAGGTAACGTGATACTCGTGACCCTGCTTGTGGTTTCGGCCCAAGCCCCCAATGCAACTTAAGTGCCACCGTTGTGACGCTGTGCAGTGGGCTAAGACCAAGAAAGAGGAAAGAAAAATGATAGCATGAATATTCCATTCCATTCCATTCCATTCTAGGCATTGTTCATCCACTGCTGGATGTAGCCCTCCGACAATGTTTTCCACTCTCTTCTGTCTCTCACCCTCTTCGCCCAGGTTGTACCAGCGGTTCTCTCGATGTCGTCTCTCCATCTTCCTTTTGGCCGTCCTGTCGATCTTTTTCCTACTCTTGGCTGCCATTCTGTGCATCTCTTTGTCCATCTGTTGTCTTGTGTTCTCATTAGATGGCCTGCCCATTTCCATT
>JBCEWB010155948.1:0-10569 GCA_039654565.1 Peronia peronii
ATAGATAGATAGATAGATAGATAGATAGATAGATAGATAGATAGATAGATAGATAGATAGATAGATAGACAGACAGGACAGATTAACAGACGGTCGGATCGACGGATGCATGGATGGATGGATGAATGATGGAGAGATGGATGGATGGATGATCGATGAATGGATGGACGGATGAATGGGTGGATGGATGGATGGATGGATGGATGGGTGGATGAATGAATGGATGGATAGATGGATGGATGGACAGATGGGTGGATTGATGGATGGATTTATGGATGGATGGATAGATGGATGGATGAATGGACGGAAGGATGGCCGGATGGCTGGATTAATAAAGAAGCAGAAACAGATGAAGTTAGTATACATATAAATGGCTATTAAACTTTGACTACCATCACGATGGTTTCAATGATTTGATCCCTTAGTGTGAACCATCAAGTGAGACGGTAAAGATAATGATGATAAAGTAATAATAGTGTTATAGTAGCAATCTTACTAGTAGTATGCCTGGCACACATTCATAAAGTGGCCGTGATGAAACTTGCGCCTCCTTTTTTAAAAAATTATATTGTATTATTTTTTTAATCATACACTTACCATGGTAATACGATTGGTTTAGTAAAGAGATAAGAAACAGTTCCAATGTAAATCATGTGAAACAAAACATGGCCTCTTTAGAAATGTAAGAAGAGTAAACAACTTCAAGGAAAAGCTTTTTTTAAATAGTAACAGCAGGAACAGTATTAGCAATGGTAGTAGTCAGGGCAGTAATGATAATTATGGTAAGTGTTACTGGTAAGCTTATTAGTAGGAGTAGAAATGGTGATAGTGGTAGGAGTAGTATCAATAGTAATATTAATAGTAGTAGTGCTATTATTATTTTTACTAATAGTAGTAGCAGTACTAATGCTAGTAGTAGTAGTGGTGGTAGTAATAGTAATAGTAGTAGTAGTAGTAGTAGTAGTGGTGGTGGTGGTGGTAGTAGTAGTAGTAGTAGTAGTAGTAGTGGTAGTAGTAGTAGTAGTAGTGGTAGTAGTAGTTATGGTGGTGGTAATAGTAGTAGTAGTAGTGGTGGTAGTAGTAGTAGTCGCGTAGCGCTGGTGGAAGAAGAAATAGTAATATTAGTAGAATTAGCAGTAGTGGTACAGTGGTAGTAATAGCAAGTGCGCAAATTGTGTTAGTAGCGGTGGTGCAATGATATTTGTTGTAGCAATTCTATTGGACCTGTACATTGCAGGCTCTAAGCCCTTTATAATTAATAATGTATTATTTCCACTGTTGACACATTGAAGACACTCTCGTACCTTCTTAGCTTCCTGGGAAGTATACGAGACCGCTGTCTCAAAATTCTTATCAGTCTAACAATAATAGTCTTGTCTACAATCTAGTACTCGTTTTAATCTGCCTCGAGTCCGGAAATGTGTGCAAAATGCCTTATGCGTGACCAAGATTGGAATCGAATACAAGGCCCTCTGATTCCCAATCACTCTAGGCTAACGACATCACAGTGGTAGCGATTCTGCTTTCAGACCTTTGTACAACTACACTACTGACTTCCTTGTTCGTCAATACACAATGAATGCGTAGCCTTCATTATGTTATACTCGCCTGGATTCCACAGTAGCCAATATGAGACAGAGGCAGGCACTGTTTCTCTATATCTGACCACTTCCATTCGAAGAGGTGGACAATGGCTCGCCTGTCCGGCAGACAGTAAGGGTCAGTGAACTTGGCATTGGTGACATGTGCTAGGTCATGGCAAAAAAAGTACAACACAATGTGTCACTAATAGTCTAATAGATGAAACAGATTGTTAATAATAAAAGAATCTAACATGAAAAACGTTTGAGTCTATTTTGAGAGATTTTTTTTCTTTCTTTCTCTCTGTAAACAAAAACAGCAACAACAACAACAACAAAAATTGAGGTCACATGCTTTTCTAGCTGTTCAGTTTTACATTAATTTTATGATGTTTGAATGCTAACATCTTAACTACAATATCAATCTTTTTTTTTTTTTTTGTTCGACCTTGGCTCAAATGTGTGAAATGTTACTTCGATAACTTTCGATCTGAGGACTACAAATATAAAGGAGATAGAAATTGTTTGACAAGTTTTATGGATAGTCATAGAAGTCACAGTAGTGATACAAACAGCAATGGTAGTTCAAAACAAATACAAGTGGTAAGAGTATGCAGTTGTTGTTGTTATAGTGCATGTAGTAGTAAAAGTGAAGTTGTACTACAAGCAGGGGACATAAGTAATAGCAATAGCAGTAATTAATCTACCATTTGCCAGCTAGAAACTTCAGTAGTGTATAGGAAAAAAAAGTTCAATAGGTCACATGATGACAAAAGCGACTTTAATATTGTTCTCTTCAGAGCATTCTACTTTTTGGGGACTTTAAAAAAGAAATATGACAGAGCTAAAAATGTCTTTTTCTTTTTCTTTCTTTCTTTTTCTTTTTTTTTTTGCGCAGCCTAGTTCACTTTGTTGAATGCTGTTTGCATACCTCTGCTTGCCTGATTCATATTGAAATATGAGAAGACAAACAATCATCAGTAATTTTAATACATGTATAAATCTTTGGGACTGTCTAACTATACAAGTCAGAAGTCTGCTCATCAGTGATACATTTTCCAGGCTCAGAATGGTAGGTAAATTAAATAGCTGCAATATTTCAATGAACGAAAAGTAACTAGATCTATTTGTTATTGGGAATTTGAGCGCCCAGTGCATTGACTGCTTCATAGAAAGCTTGTGAGTAGATTGTTGGGGTAATAATAGACTGTAAAGCTGTTAGAGAATGCGCTGTATAGAGAAAAGGTGCTATGTAAATGCTTTCAATTATCAAGTAGGTTCTTTGCTCGTACTAGCAGGCGGTGAACGAAATTCTGCCATCGGTGGGATGTCTCCCATGGAATGCCATCCTCGACGTTCCAGGGGTGAGATCTCCTCTCTCTGTCTTTGCTCCTGTCTCTTCTGTCCTGCTTTCTTTCCTCTCTTCTTCTTGACGTGTAAACGTATCTTACCATGTTTGGCACAATACAGCCATGATCGTACTGATATGCCGTTAAACCCCAACACAAACAAACAAACGATCTCTATTATCGTTACCTACCTGGTAAGAAGAAAAGCTGGCTCAGAGCGATGCCAAGCGCCAGGAACAAGAAGAAATTGCTCAGCATCGTTTTCTGTTGCACTTCTATTGCACTAGGTCTCAACGGAGTCGTACGTTGTATGTTATGTGAATTTTGACTGTGTGTTATACGAAGATCTGGTATTGATAATGAACACGTGATCCAGTGCGACACTTATACACTTGTAGCTTGAACTCTGCCCCACATTTTGGCAACTTGACCCTTTGATTTCTGGGGCGAGAAGTATATAAATAAATAACATAAGTGTTTTCTGAACATGTCGAACTCATAGATTTAGTTCAGATTTAACCCTATCGGTATTAATAGAAATGTGTTTCACTATCATTGATATAGCATTTCATGTCCGAGGGCAATATAAGACAAAAGCTTTTCCTACTCTGTCATGTGTTATTTGGAAATGCTTAAAAATGTAAAGCATAAGAAGCGAGGATTTGAGAAGACCAGTTCCTATTCCTTTTCTTTTTAATGCCTGCAACCCATTGCCGGCGGATCCATAAGGAAGACACAGGGAAACGGATACATCATGGTGTCTATTTAACCCTGGCAGACCCATAAGCACCACACAATATCATATTTTAAAAAGATTCCATTAGAACTAGAATCAGAGTTTAAGTCTGGGGTTAGGGTTAAGGTTAGGGTCAGGATTAGATTTGAGTTAGGGGTTAGGGTTAGAGTTAAGTTGAGCAATCCGTAGGCAATATGAGACCTCCCCAGCACTGAAGGATCTATTGGCACTATGTTGCCTATCTGTCCGCACCCGAATCATGAATGACAGCACGCAGGGATCTTTGGCTGTCAAATGTTATAACAAAGGTCTTTGGGATCAAGCTTACAACAAACTAGTCAATAGGAGGGATGAACAATGAAAATGACAGAAAAGGTTAAAGACTTGAGTTTTATCCCGACCGTGTTCCAAATTTATGACCTATTCCTGTACTGGTATCAGATTTAATGCCGTGGACGGGGTAGGATGGGTCGCGATGGGATAAAGGGGAAAGAAGTAAATCTAGTCTTGTTTTGATTTCTAGGAAAGTGATGAAACAATGACTGACGAAACGGAGTTCAACGTTCAGTATAGTATTAACTGATTTGCTTAACCCAATAAGACCTGGAGCCGAAATGATAGTAGCGCCTTTAAACAAGAGTTGAATTTGCATTTCTTTACTCAGGGGTTATTTGTATTGACTGAATATTGGTCAGCTTCAACGATCTGTAATCAATTTTGTAGAACAATTAGGTCTTTCAGTTGCGATTGTCTCAAAATAGTATTTGTTAACTCAGTCAATGTTGGTTCTGAGGCAACGTTTTACGCTCTCTAAGCCTCAGCCAATGATAATAGTAAGGCCATAGTATATTCACATTAAGAATGGCATTTCAGGCCTCATTATTATTCTGTTGGACACACATATTCAGACACTTTTATACAGCCAAAGCCTATACCAGCGTACATTCGTAAAAAGCCATTCAGACTGGTAGGCGTTTGTCAACTATCACAACACAACACGGGGGTCAAAAAGTCAAAGTAGACGTAGGCCTAGTTATCTGGTAGACTAAACTGCTCTGTTGTTGTTGTGCTGTGGAGGCCATAGTTTCTACTATGCTGCTGTTGATTCAGTTAGTTTGTTTTGCATTTACTTTTGTTTTATGTTCTTTTCTTTTTCTGCTCAAAAGTTTTGTTCTTGTAATCTATTTTGTTTTGTTTTTCTCTCTTTAACAGCACCTTGACACAACATCGATCACATCGCGCAAATCTGTATCGGTTTTAGAATGTTCCTAGCCCTGAACGAGTGAAAGTTTTGTGCTAGATTACTGAGATAATGTTCTTTAATTACAATAACTCAGTGTAGATCACAATCATGTACATGTCAATCACGGCTGGTCTACATGTTCAATTTTTTTTTAATATAGTTAGACTGTTGTATAAGAAGCTATGCCAGCTGTCCGTGTCCCTAACAAAACAAGCAGATAAATTTAAATCGGGACAAAATACTTTAACCCCTGATGAGTTAAGGAGCCGATATGACCAAAGACTTCCCTGTCATACTGTGCATTGAGTTTCCCTTCTAAAAGAGCACATAATTTAGTAACGTGGCACTCAATCATGTTACTCTGTCCTATTGTTATACTGCCACAATAATCTTAAATATGAATATAATATGTCGTCATAGAAACCCGAACACCCCAGCACTTTTTGTTTTTAAACTGAATTAGATTAATCGTGTCCGGATTAATGTGCCTGAGGCCAGTCTTGGTAGATATCTGTGGCCCAAAAGCTTAAAAAAAAGGGGGGAGGGGTGGGGGTGGGGGGTTGTGGCGGTGAGGAGAGGAAGAGGATGGGAGGCTTGGGGGGGGGGGGGGCGAGAGCACACAAATTCTGTCACGAAACCTTGTGCTGCTCGGACAGGGAGACCATATGAGATTTTGGTATTTCTGGACATGTCGAGACAAACCATTTTGTGTTGGTTGGTAAAGGTGCTCTGTGAAAAAGATTCAGAAGCTGAAGTTCGTGCTGTAATAGTAAGAGTGCATGTTCCTGATGATTTTCCTGGCCCACCAACAACTTAAAATATATGTAAAAAAAAAAATCAGCAGAATTTTGGAGCTAGACAAATATAAGAGTAAGACTTGCCAAATTTTCTGCTAAACAAATATTAGAAAATATTTATGGATAAAACTTTTCCTTGATATTTCTCACAGATTCTGTTCCTTTCTTTTTGTGCATACTAACTATGTGTGATGGAACAAAAGAGGTCCCCAACAGTGAAACGATTGCATTGAAAGTGCGTCCTTCGAGGAGTGACTGAGAAGCTAATGAAATCTACCTCTGTCAAGTACCCCTTGTGTTTACCCGAAGCAAGTTAGACTTGCTACCCAAAACCGTGGTAAATACATGTCAGAATTCCATCTCATTTTCAGCCAGTGACAAATTGATAGAAGAATTAGTAGTATAAATTTAATCCTTAACAATATATAATAACGGATGGATTTCAGCTTTTTTTTTTTTAATTAAGGAGAGAATGCCACTTTTTAAAGAAAAAAAAGTTAAAAAGAAAGAGAAAATAATCAATATCTTTTTTTCAAAAAAAAAAATGGGTACCAATTAAAGGACATCGATTTTATTCTGTTCCAATTACTAAGAGAGATAAAACTGACAGATTAAGCAAAGTTGTACCATAGTGTCATCAGAAGTATTAGTTTCAATAGAGGTCGTACTTCGCTAATGTCGTTGGTTTCTGACCTTAACTAATCTAAAAATTTGAAGATGCCACCAAGTTACACGTCTTTTCTAAAAACCAATTTCATCTTCTTGCCCATTGTGACCGGAGCGTACACTATTCTAGTCTACATCACTTAACTCATTCATTGTCGGCATTGGTATCATAAAAAAATTCATGATAGCTTCATTTCTTAGACTTGGTTTTGGCAACTTTCCTTCAGAGAGTTAACACAAATAAGTCAGTATGAGTGTCTCTTCTTTGGCTATGAACAGCTATCTCCGAAAATTAACTCAGAAGCTATTAAAAGTATAATGTCCTGAAAGCGAAAGGCTTTTAAAGTGTACCTGTTATCGTAAAGGGACAAAGGAGTTGGGAAGTATTTCTTTCTTTTTTTTTTTTTTGGTCATTATAAGGCGCTCTCATTTCATTTTAGGATCTATGATGTGTTACTGATTTTTCTCCTCTCTATCCTACTGTTAACTAATTACTCGTTTTCTGCAATTTGTTCTGGGGGCCATCGAGGATTTCAAATCACTTAACGTTTGCTGATTTTTACATTTTGAATTGCACAGTGTCGGTATATAAGAAAATATCCTACCTTTCTTTCCTGTAAATCGTTAAGAGCAACCCTGATATTTTTATTTTAATCTCATATTTTTATTGTATTTTTACTGTATTTAAGAAATAAATAAACAAGTAAGTACATAACTAATAAAGAAATAATAAATGAATAAATCACTTAATTTTTAAATAACTGAATAAATAAATAAATAAATAAAGCAAAAAAGAAAGAAGCAGGCGGAAATAAATAAATAAAAATGGTATAATAGATTAATTAATTAATTAATTAATAGCAAATAAATAAATAATAAGTAAATAAATAACTAAATAAAAATAAGAATGTCTCAAACACAAACAAACCAAAAAAAAAAAAAAAAAAAGAAAAGAAAAAAAAAGGAAAAAGAAAGAAAGAAAATGAAACTGCTATTATTGAATTGTTTATTATTCTGATCCTTTTCATGTGTAAAAATCCAGTATATTAAACATGAATTCGTAATAACCATATCATCAGTAACATCAGATCACCAAGGCCCAATTTGTCCTGACAGATACCTAAAATTTTAAACTAAACAAATCATGACGGAGGTAAAATTCATAGATTTCTAAAGATCTGTTCGCATATGGTCCGCATAATATGTCGCGGCTTTTGAGTCACGTTTTATAAAATAATATTAAAGGAAAAAATCTGCAAAATATATAAAACAGATTTTTTATAAACGGAAAGAAAAAGAAAAGGAAAGTAAAGCTAACAACATCTTAATATTGTTAAACAACAACTAAACATTCACTCCAGTTCAGCTCGGAACTATGTGACCATAGCTATACAGCATTGCCTTCGTGATTCACTTGAATCTGATGCAATTCTCCCAACACACACTACAGTAGTAAGAAAAAGAAAGGTAAGGACACGAATAGGAAGACGGGTTTGTAGTTGTACATCCATGTTTTTGTTGTTTTCTTTTGTTTCATATTATTAATATTATTTTTTTTGATAGCAAGTTCAGAATAGAGAAAAAAAAAAAAAAAAAAGCAGTCGCCCGATAAGGGACTTGAACCCTTGACCCTCAGATTAAAAGTCTGATGCTCTACCGACTGAGCTAACCGGGCTCCATGGTAGAGGGGCGTGACAAAACAAGACAAGAGACTGAACTGAAAACCGATAAGCGAGCAACCTGCCTGTGACCTGTCGGGCCAGATTGATCTAGATCTAGCTGTCGGCCACCTGCAATATGAATGCTAAGAAATGTTAACAGAGTGTTTTTTATTATTGTTACTATTATTATCACTTAAATTTATTTTGTTCTATGTCCAGGCTGTTACACTAAGGTTGTATAGATGAGAGTTACCACTGTTAAATCTTTGACGAATTTAGACAGGTGACAACAATACCGTGTAGGCTATTAATATGAGGAGTGAAAATGCATTATTATGGTGGTAGGTCGATTTTTCCCCCTCTTTCTTTGTGTTATGCCTGCGATATTTACAAGGCTAGTTTTTAAAATTCACATGAAAAAGGTACGTCACCAAGACATGGGATGGACTTTGTTGTTGTTATTGTTGTTGTGGTTAATTCATTACTCTTTAACTTTCAATCTGACTACTTGATACCGTTTAAATTTCTACTTCTTGTTTGTGTCCACAGTATCTATTTTATGTTAGCCAAATTCACTTCGGGTTACTCAGAACATGTCGGAATTTTGACAGCTTAAACACAAAAACTTTTGCTAGCAGCTCTTCCCTTAGTAATATCTGAGGAGGTAATATTAGTTTTATTCTAGTTGTTGGTAGCTGTCGCTGTAAAATCTGGTCTTTTGTTGTTGTTGTTTGTTTGTTTGTTTCTCCGTTTTGTTTTGCTGTTTTTGTTTTTTCTTTCTTTCTTTTTGCTTGTGTGTTTTGTTTTGTTTTCTGTACTGCTTGCAAAAATATGGTAGATACAAGTCAGTATTAAAAATATAATAATTTCAAAGCGAACTATAAAAAAAAAAAAAAAAAAAAAGCTAAGATCCGCTAAAGAAACCAAAGAAAAGATGAAGATAGGAGAGAATAACAGAAACATAGACAGCGCCGCCTTTAACAGATATTCTTTTCAATCCCGTAATACTCCTACTAAGACTAACAACAGCTTATCTCACGTCATGTTTGAATGCTCCATTAAATAGCTTCACACTGTGGTGCAATGGTGTTACTGTTTCAACGGTTTGTCTATATCACATTGTAACCTCGAGTAGCTAAGAACGTTACAGAAACTTTTTTCGGCCTCGAGCTATAAAACTGTTATACATGTATTTCCCGTAAAGCAAGATATAGCCTACGTGTAAATCAGTGAATGTGTGTCTGATTTTACAAAATATTTTATTCTCTACTTCTTGAGAAATTAAGTGGCCATTTTTTTCCCCATGGTTGGGCCAATCTCTTTTGCCCCGTCGAGATAACCGCCTCCAAAAATCTCTTTTACATTCCCCTATGTGTATGTGTGCACTTATTACTTTTCAGACGATTGTCTGAGGACTGACTGTCATTTGTCATTTTCTTTCAGAACACACGACGTCTCATTCGACAATCAGGTCTTGTAGTAAAGCTGATCCTTGAATGATCAAGAAAATCATCGTCGACCATCTTGTTCTACAAATATAAACGTTTTCCTTGACAGAAACGTTCATTTTAGGTCTTTGGGGGAGGGGAGGGAGAGGATTAGCCTCAAAACAGCGTTTTCTCACATATTAGCTCTATTTTCATGATTTCTTTTCGTACCTTATCCTGGCTTCCTATTCTTGTCTTTTTTTTTTTTTTTTTCCTCAATTTTGCTCCCTACCCCTATCATTTTAAGAGCTCCTGAGGAGTCATTTTCGGGTTTTTGAGGGCCTATATATGGCCCTTATATCTTTCTCTGTCAAAAACAAGAATGTCGTGGACTCGCCTATGTCTGAAACAGGAGAAATAAAGAGAATTTCACTCCTATAGGAAGTGAGAGTTCATTTAAGAGTACCCGATGAAAGTTTACACTGATATTCTGCATAATCATGACGTTATTTTGGCTGGAGAGGTCATATTCAAGCTTTTTTTTTTTCTTTTTAATGCAGCCTTTGCCTGTATTCGATCAAATAGTGATGATCTATACAGCTTTTAACAACCAGAAGGAGCCAAATCCTGGTTGACAGTAGCCCGGAACATCCGTTGAATGAAAATGGGTCATCAAAAACACGTTAGAATGGCCATATTCGCCATTTCATACCATTTTTATATTCAGAAGAGAAAAAAAAATCCAAAACTGCATTTTTTATTTATTTTTTTTTTTTTTTAGCAAAAACCATATTTATTCAGGATCAAATAGTTCTTATGCGCGCTTCTTCTTTTCCTTCTCTACACGCCTTACAATGGCATTTAACGAAATCTTCCCGCTAACAGATTGATTTCACTAGTATCACATGGTCTTTTTTTTTTTTTTAAACAAATATGGCATACAGATTGTCACGAACTTCCTTTCTGGGTGTTGAAGGGTGTTTATCGTCGATGTAATAAGTAGCGATCAGGCGGTGAATGCGGATGAGACAAAACAATGGTGGAGAAATCACAACAGAAATCCTCACGTCGAAATGATGCAGAATTTATTACAGGTGCTTGATATAAATA
>JBCEWB010155959.1:0-10569 GCA_039654565.1 Peronia peronii
TACTACTACTACCACTACTACTACTATCACCAACACCACTACCACCACTACTACTCTACTACTACTTCTACTACAAATACTACTACTACTACTACTACTACTACTACCTACTACTACTACTACTACTACTATCACCAACACCACCAACACCGTCACCACTACTACTACTACTAACTACTACTTCTACTACTACTGCTACTACTACTACTACTACTACTACTACTATCAGCAACACCACCACCACCACTACTACTTCTACTACAACAACTACTACTACTACTACTACTGCTACTACTACTACTACTACTACTACTACTACTACTACTACTACCTCAACTACTACTGCTACTTCTATATCTGATGTTGCTGTTGCTGGCTCTTACTATAACGATTACTAATATTACTGCGATTTCTAATTATATTGCAACTACTACTACTATTACCACTACACTACTACTACTACTATTATTTGCTACAACTACTTCTATTACTACTACTACACTACTATCACTATTGCTAAAAATACTAAGCATATTGCGTCACAAACAGTAAAACACAATGACGACTCGGAGTTTTAATAGAGTTATCCGTTAGTTGTCATCACTGATATCTGACTCTCTGCCGAAACGTTTTTTCGGCTCAAGGCCTTTAATGATTTGAAATCTACAGTATAGATATTATTACATAGAGCACACAACACTACACCACAGATTAGTTAATGCAATAGTCGAACTGATGAGTATTTCGAGAATTAAGGAAATCCGTACCATAAATTATGCAGTTAAGATTACCAGTCTACCTGCATTTCTTTTTCCTTTTATTCCTTTTGACATTATCCCACTGCTGTGTTTTGCTGTGCTCGGTAAACAGAAAAAAAATCGTTACACCTTCCCACGTTCAGCCGAATAATTTATTATATTTTCGGAAAAACAGAAACCCGTTGCAAAATGTTCTTGTCTCTTTGGTATCAGATTTACGACAGGAACTTGCAGGTGGCCTGTCAGTTTGCATATATTTTGCTTTCATTCTGCAGATTATACTCAGCTCAGGAGAAGCTGTTCCAGTTCACGAAAATGACTTTCTTTTTAACTCTTAGCAGTGATGTTCATTGTAAGGTAATTTAAAAGTTAAATCTGGTCCATTTACGTATTCAAGTTATACTTTAAAAAACAAAACAAAACAAAAATAATAACATTAAAATGGGGTTGTGTATATTTTATTTATTTATTTATTTATTTATTTATTTATCTATTTAGTTATGTATTATTTATTTGGTCTACTAATCTAGAATTTTTCTAATATAGAATAACAATCAAAAGATCAGAAACAGAGAAGCAAACTAAGATGAGATAACATTTTCTTGTCCATAAAGGCTAACGATATTTCTGATACATCAACATGGATAACAGTACCCACATCAACCCATGATTACAAACCCCTCGCCATGAAACGACAAAACACATCGAAATGCGTAACAAATGTAAAGGCAAATGAACACATAGCATGCATTTTATAGAGCTTCAGATCTCCACTTATGTTAGGGTGAATTTGTTATGGTTCACTTTGTAGGCAGCAGGAGTGATTTTCTATAACCCTCTCTAGAGCCCATCATATCAGGAGAGTAAAGAGCACCCAGCACACCAACACTTTGGACAAAACACTTCTGAAGATGTACATTGCCCCATGTAGGCCAAAAGAGTGAAAGAATTCCATAGGTGATAGTTGATTCCATCATGGATAGTTGGGAAATGAGAAAATATGGTCAAATTCTATCGATATCAACAGGACTTGCCAAAGCGACTATGCAAGAAACAGTGCCAAGAAGCAGAAGTAGAGGAAGATAGAGAAAAAGAAGGGAGGACAGCCATAGCAAGTGGACTGGCTTATACTCGGCAAGGAGCCGTTTTTTCAGCCAACTAGGTTGCTTCCTTTTTCCAAGTACAAGAGGTGTAGGACAAACATTGCAAAGAAGGAACAAAATCACCTTTTCTCTCGCTATTTGAAACGCATGATGTAAAAAAATTATGAACAAAACTATCACGATAAGAAAGACAAAATGTTCATCATGTGATAATTTTTTCAGAATTTTCTGTTATAAATGTTTCACATAATAAGCGAAAAAATGGTTTTATTATACATCGTGTACTTGGGAAAGAAAAATAGTTTGGTTGACGGCCAAACTGGCTCATTGTCTGTGAGTGTCAGAGAACGAGAGAGAGAGAGTGAAGGAAACTGGTTGCAAAGTCTTCTGTGGTACCCAAAACATCTTCAAGACTGGAAGATGGGATAGGATAAGACAGGGTATGATCGAAAATCAAGAATGCACAAAAGCCACAATCTGAGAAATTCTAATATGAATACAACGTCATAACTTCCTGTCATGCATATTGCCCCATATAGGCTAAACCGTTATAACGCATCAGTTTGTAAGTGAGTCTCTCTGTGAGCATAGCATGAAGAAAGAAGAAGGTGGTGCAAAATTCAACAAACTGAGAACCATTGGCAGAGGACATAGCTCAAATACGAAAAAAAAAAAAAACCCTCCCAAGAAAACCGATGTCTCTACACATTAACAATTTCAAAACAACCTCTCAGCGTGATCGGATTCTGTCAAAATATATTTAACATCGCGTACGTCAATTGAAGTCAAACAGTATTCATCTGCTGAATTAGTTATACTTCGCCGCAGCTCTTAATATAATTTCCAGTGACGGAACATATAAGCGCTTAAGATGGAAGCCGATACCGCAAAGTCCCGTGGATTCGAACAACAAATACGTCATCACCTTTCACTATTTGTATTGAGAGGCAAAATTTGTTATAGCTGGACGTAACTGGAAAACATAACAATCCAAGCTGTGGCCACGATTGGTTACGACGAGAAAACGTCACCCATATGTGTAAAATCAGCAAACAGCGGCTTGTGTCACCCGTGTTATATTTTCTTACTCGCTCGTTCCTCGTCCCAGCTTGCTGTGCCCGGTCTCGTGATGTGTATTTTTCATTATGTTCCTGGGACACGTAGAACCCTATAGACCCACGTTGAAGTGTTGTGGTTAGGTTTCTTCTTTCTATTATTTTCTGTATTCTTTTATTCTATGATTCTTTAGTTTTTTCTTTCCTTTTTTTATATGATCTTTCTCTTCTGCTGTTTATACTCGCTCTCTGATTTCTCGTTTACTTCATACCATTTTACATTTTTATAATCAACTCATTTATCCGTCTGTGCATCTGTGTGGCTGAACACCCATCCACCCATTCATCCATTCGTCCATCCATCTATTTGTCCATCCATCCATCCATCCATCCATCCATTCATCCATCCATCCCTGAATCCATCCATTCGTCCGTCCGTCCATCCATCCATCCATCCATTCATTTATCCATCCATCCATCCATCCATCTATCCATCCATCCATCTATCTATCTATCCATCGATCCATCCATCCATTCATCCATCCATCCATTTTCATCCGCTCATCCATCCATCGAATAATCCATCCGTCCATTCATCCATCTGTGTATGTATCCATTCTTCCATCCATAGTCCATCAATCCATCTATCCATTTATCCTTCCTCCATTTATTTATCTATCCATTTATCCATCCATGCATCCATCCATTCATTTGATCATCTCTCCTCCATACCAAAAATTCTCATCCCTCCTATTCATTCCCTCACTCAAGCTCCCACTCAGTTCTTCCTTCATCCATCCTTCACTCTTTTCTTCTTCGCTCCTTCTATTACTTCCTTCCTTCCTTCTTGTTGTTCACCCATCCTCTCATTAATTCATTCCTTCCTCATTCCGTCCCTCGCATCTTCCTTTTCTCACTCACTATCCTTCCTTCTCTCCGTTCACACATCTATACTCCCATTTTTTGTTCATCTCCCTATCCACGCATTCACCCACCCATTTAATTTTTTTTTTTTTGTTTATCTTCTTAGCCACTCATTCACTCATCCATTTAAAACAACACCATTTAAAAACAGATTCAAGGTTGATGTGTCCCTAACGGCGTTTGCCTCCTTCCTAATCAAGCGAAGAAAACTGTCAGCCTTGAGACGCCTTGGACATGTGTCGCCGGCGAGCTAATTAAGCGAGTACAGTTACAAAACTGCTGCGCGTCCTGCCGAAATTCAGACACCCTGAGTTCTCGTGTGTAGAATGTGCACTCCGCCTGTTTACGCCCCCTACATATTATCTGTTCTCTTCTGACAGAACATCGCATATGTATGTCTAAGTCAAATTAGATTTTTGTGAGATTCGAATTCTCGACATCAGGTCGCAGATTTGTTGTTGTTATTGTTGTTGTTGTTGTTGTTGGTCCCTTATTTGTATCTTGAAAATAAGGATTTTGTACAAATGAATCAGAAATAGAATAGTTATTTACTGAGCAACAAATGAAACAGTTTTTGAATCAGAAATGGAATAGTTATTTACTGAGTAGCAAATGAAACATATCATTTTCTGCATATGCGACGTTTTGTCAGGAAAGTGTGTGTGTGTGTGTGTGTGAATGGCTATACATGTATATTTATGTATGTGGTATGTGTGTGTATGTGTGTGTTTGTGTAAGAATACAGAGCATATGGAGTGGGGGGGAAGAGGGGGGGGGGGGCGGCTGTGGATATATGAGTATATATTATGGGTGTGTAAGCAATTGTCGATATGTCAGTATACATAATGTGTGGGTATGTGGGTATATGCGTGAAGAATGACTTTCAATATGTGAGGATAAAATTAGCTATATGTTTGTGCGGTCAGCGTACAAGCGTGTCTGTCTTTATGTCTGTGAAACTTTAAAAATGTGAGTAAAAGTACCTTTTATGGCACTCTTTATGAGCTTTCATATGATTATGTGTGTTTATGTGTATGTATAGGGTGTACAAGGTTTGAATTTATAAGTATATTTTTATTCAGCATCCACGCGAGCTTTTCAACGTGTCTATTCACATGGGTGGATGCATGTTCGGATGTATGTGAGTGTATAAATGTATGAAGACGCACGCGTAAATGTATGTTTGTATGAGTACGCTAGATGCCCGTGTCTAATAGTCTATGGGTGAGTTCCTTCGGTGCATTTCTTCCAGCCTTTTGATTCGCTCACTGTATCTTAATTTGACAGTGTGTTTTCAAATAATATGGGTGCATGCGTATGTGAGTGTATCAAAGAGTGCTTATGTACTCAACCCGTGTGCATGACTGTGTACAATAATTGTCAAAGATATATTGGAATTGTACCTTGTTATGGAGCACGTTATGTCTTTTAATAGCGTTCATTGATAATGCATCAAGGAGATTATAACAGAAACAGATGTTGCTATGCCAGTCTGTGTGTCTGTCTGTGTGCGTGTCTGTGTGAGTGTGTGATAGAAGCTGTTCATGTGAAAGTGGTATTTAAAAGAAAGTTGATATTATCTTTAGCCACATTGTTTATTTATGTAATTTTTTATCATTATCATTCCTCTTCTTATCTCTTTTCTTATTTCTATAAAGCCTGAAACACAATCTAGTGATTCAAATATCATACACTTCCACACAAAGCACATCTGGATTGGCAAAACTATAAAACAACATGGACATCGTTTTTGAGGAAGAAGAGGAAGACGAATAGAGAAAATATCAGAACAATTCGGCTCACATTTTCCTATTTATTTATTTGTTTATTTATTTATTTATTTATTTATTTACTCATATATTTATTATCTATAGTTAATTAATTTGATCTTCAATTGATTAATTAATTTGTGTTTGTATTTATCTATTTATGTCTTTATTTTTATTATTTATTTATTAATTTTTTTTTTGCTCTCTACTTTTAATTATTAAGAAAATTATTACTATTATTATTAGTCTGACAGTACCGATGTTTAAGGCTGATTTACTTATCTGAGGCATCCATATACCTGTGTATAATATTATTATGATTCCTGTCCTGAAGTTTGTCAACACAACATCTTTCGATTAGCTGATCTCCAGTTGCATTCTCATAAATTAAGCAGGATATCACTGGTTGTTTAATTTGTCTTGAACAATGATTTAGAAAATGAAATCTTCAACACAAATTAATCTGGAATAATTATGGCTCCAGGCTTGTAAAACTGAACTTCTTGTTCAATGGTTTTTACTGATTTACTATTATAAAAATGTCTGAATGAGCTAGTCGTTAAACATATGACATCCTCCTCCAAATGTCTGCATTGAACATGATGCAAATCTTTAATTTCATTATTGATTGCTTTCTCCTCAGTTCCAGTGCCCGTTTGGGAAAGTGTAGAGTACCAGCAACGATTAAACTCATAACTTTCTTATTATGTTAACTTGTTTTTGCTTGTTTGTTTGTTTGTCTTAAATAACGGGAGGCTCCCATGGATTCTGTTCTTCGTGATCATTGTCCTGCAATTATTTCAAAATTTGTCAAAAACTATTTTTCTTCTTACTTACCTCATGAAAAACAGTCTTGTGTACGACCTGAATTACATCTATCCAGCTCAGATATGAAACAAAGTAACCATCAGGATCAGTCAACTGGAGAAAACTCCAAACCTTCTTCCAGTGTTAACTAAAAAGGACAGTGGTCTAAAAAAAAAAAAAAAAATTATGATAAAATAATGTGGAAAAAATGAAATAAAACTTAAAAATTGTCTGATGCTCTGGTAGTATAAAGGTCTTTGGTCCGTGGTCTATACCTGGAAACAATGTTGGTGATGATAATGAAGCATCAAAGTATGCATGTTGGGAATTTGTACTATATGTCGCATAGCCGGGTAAAGTGAGTCGTATGTCAAAGAAGCTTTTTATGGAAAATTGCAGTTTACTGACCAATGAGTCACAGGAGTTATCTTTGAATGTGAATGGACTCTCAGTACAGAAAAGTCATGGTCAGTTTTTTTTTTTTTTTTTTTCGCCAAAGTTAACTACAACCTTTTTACCCTTTTTCCATGACACTAATAAGTCTATGTATGAAAATTTTGATATCATAAACTCATTTCATCCGTTCAAGCGGCATTTGGGTATACTATGTACTTATATATACGTATGAATTATACATATGTGGGGGAGGGGGGGGGGGGAGGTGTCTGTGTATATGTCTATGTGTGCGTGACTGAGCTTGATCTGACAATCTGTCACTGATTTCCACAGCAGGGCCACAGATCACTGTTGCAGATGTTCATTACCCCTTTATTATGTATTGCATTTTGGGGGAAAAGTAGGGAAATGAAGGTATGACACATTACTTCCCTTTTACTTGCTCCTGTAGCTTGAAAACCAGTGGGTGTCAAATATCTCCAGTATTCCTCTCTCCCTCGCTTCTCCATGTTCTGCGGCCCTCTCAAACCGCTACTAGAACGCAAGAACTGGCAGTACAGGGGTATAAATCAAGAAGCGCGGCTGTCATACGAGGACTAGGGCCCGGGAACCCGATCTGACAAGGCCCCGGTTCCGTTCCGGCCCCTAATGGCCCCTGCATGTTTCGTTAGCGTCTCAGTCAGCAAAAGCGATGCTTCATGTCTTCCCTGCGGGCCGCTAGTGCCATCTGAGCCTGGGCCCCCTAAGTCATCCGGCCCACATTGTTCAATAGGCCACACACAACACTCTGGAGTTGGAATCAGCCGTGATTGCTTTCTCTTTCCTTTCTTTACTTTTGTTCTTTTCGTTTCTTCTTCTTCCTTATCTTCTTCCTCATCTTCTTCCTTACTAGAGATAACCACCCACAGGAGGTTGAAAGACGTAACAAAACTGAAACCTCTCTTCCTTATCTTTTATCCTTCCTCTTCTTTTTTTTTTTTGCCTTCTCCTCTTCCTCCTCTTCTTCTCTTTCTTTTTTTCTCCCCTCGTTCTTTCTCCTTTCTTCTTCCTCCTCCTCCTCTACATCTCTTATTCTTTCTCCTGTTCTTTCTCTTCTTTATGTCTGTTTCTCAAAGAGGATTATATATAAACTCTTTGCTCTTTATTCTTTTCTCTCTCCTTTTCACTTCTTCTTCCTGTCGACAGTCGTTCTTCCTTTTTTTTTTCTTTTTCTTTTAAAATCTTTCTTCCCGTCTTTTACTCTTTCTCTGATTTATTTTACTCCAGCTTTGTTCATCCACTTCTTGGGATGTGTTATCATTCATGCTCCTTTCCGCTTTTTTCTGTCTGCGGATGTTCTGAGACGGAGACATTGTTTGTGTGTCCATCTTCAAATCCCTTTCCGCCACATTTCCTCAGTCCATCGTCATTTTTGCCCTCGCTTCAAGCTCTTCCTCCAGGATACTCTTGCATTCCCATCTCTTATCGCTACAGTTATTGGCCTCATGAAATACCATAACATTCATTGTTCCGTGACATGATGCCGTTGGTTTTTGTTTTTTGTTCACCAAACTTCATCATTTTCTTAAAAAAAAAAAAAAAACAGTATTATTTGAACTGCCTCTCAACTGGGAGAGGGGGAGAGAAAAAGAAAAAAATACGATAAGAGAAAAAGAAGGAGGAAAGAATGACGAGATCACGAAGAATAATAATTAGCTGCTTTCAGTCTGATAATTTTAATCATATATAAGAAATTAAGAACTCAGTAATGTGAGAGTTAAACGGGGAAAGCGCGGGGGGGGGGGGGGGTGAAGGTCAAGTGGGGAGGGTAGAAAGACGGGGTGGGATGGTGGAGGGAAATTTTTTTTCAAGTCAAGAAAAAAAAGAAAATGAAAGAAACAACAAAAAGATGAAAAATAATATTATCTATCAGCCAATTTGAATCGTATCTCCACAGGCCAGTGGAGACGGAGAGCACCCCCCCCCCACCCCTTCCTCTTTTTATTTTAGGTTGTAATCAGAGTTTTTAAGGTGCAAAATAAAGACTTTGACACGTGTGTGTTTATAAGCGGCATCAATTATGCAAGAGGTGGCGAGCGGTGAACGAGGGAAATGATATGGTGAGCACACACTGTGGCATCTGTAAGTGCTTGGTGTTCAGTTACAAATATCCCCAATCTCAAAGGCTGGCTGGAGATGATGAGCCAGTTCAAGGAACTGGAAGAAAGAGAGACAGAAAAACAAAAGAAAGAAGAAAAAAAAAGATGGAACCAAAACAGAAACAAGGAAAGAGAGAAAGAGCTAGAGACGCAAAGAAAGATAAGAATAAATGAATAAGGGAAGATAGAAAGAACGGGTGAAAGAAAAAAGAGGAAAAGATAGACAGCTAAAAGAAAGAAAAGTAAAAAAAAAGGACGAAAGAAAGAAAGAAAACGAATGAAAGAAAGAAGAAAAAAAGAGAGAAGGAAGGAGAGATAGAAAGAAGGAAAGAAAGAACGAAAAAGACGACAGCACCCATTCATCCTCTTAGGAAAGAAATATTTGATTTGCAGTCTGAAAGATGTTCTAAGGTCTTCCTTTTTTCCCTTTCTTTTTTGCTATAATATTCATTCATGCAATAGCTGGACCATACTGTTGAGAGAAAATAATGTTACCAATGTATTTGTTACAGCCTTATAAGGAACTGCAAAATCACTGTAACAATGTAAAATCACACACAGAAAAGAAACACAAACAAAAACAAAGAAAAGGCTAAGATCAGTGTTGGGACATTTTGATTTGTGAAGTTAGTGAAAAAATAATTGTGACATCGATGCAGACATAGAATATCCTTATGCCAAAGCCATCAATTTTTGATTTGTGTGCTTCTTTATCTCTAGCCCATTAAGAATTAATATCTCAACATCATTTTATCCGGATTTTTAACTTCAATCTGTCTGACCATCAAAAGAAATAAATATGTAAATAAATGAACAACGTAATAAGCAAACGATAGCAACAATAACATTACTGATAAAATGAAATAAACTGAATAAAGATAACCTAAAATGAAATGAAACAATAGAGTAAACAAAGGTAGTGTGAAATAAAATAATAATAATAGAACAAAACAAAATGAAATAAAACAAAATAAAATAAAGCAAAATAGATTTTAAAAATATAATATAATAAATAGAATAGAATAGAATAAAATCAAATAAAATGAAAAGTTTCATAAGTTGTCATCGTCGACATCTTATCTCCCTTTTGTCTTATAGAAATGGCTATAGTAAGAGAACTGCGTTGACACGACAGTGTAACAGCCGTGAACCCAGCACTCCTCAAGTTTTGTTCTCATATCAATGAATGTATTGTAATCCGTGTTTCACAGCTTTTTTAAAACCATCGCAGTGAAATGGTTTCCAGAGAAACCAAAGTTTGGTTTCTTAACCCTTTCCATACGAAGCACAAACATAGAATACTGTAAATATCTATGTCCAATGAACCATAGGATATTAAAAACAAGACAATAAAGTCTTCTATTTCAAATGCATAATGCACTTTTGATGTCGAAGTTTGACAAATAGTTAATCAGTATAAGCACATATAAATCTTAGCTCGTATGGGCTTTCATAAATAAAGTATTAAGCTTCTCAGGCTAGTTAAAGGATATAGGAACTAGGATAATAATTCGTATCAGTCTGAAAGCTGTTGTTGTTGTTGTTGTTGTTGTTGTTGTTGTTGTTGTTGTTGTTGTTGTTGTTGTTGTTTTCCTCAACGGCAGTGTTTTTATTCTCTG
>JBCEWB010155981.1:0-10568 GCA_039654565.1 Peronia peronii
GACCGTTGAGTCAATGAAAAAATGCGGGTTTTCGATCTTCGTGTCCTTCCATCTCCCGATGCAGGACCCGCGAGTCGATCTCGGCCAGTTTCCTCCGTGAGCAGACGCCAAACCACAGAGCCACTGCGTCCCCCCCCCCCTTCTCTCTCCCCCCCCCCCCGGCAAAACTATGTAAGAATTCTCTTTCAAGATATCTAACCTATATTCATGAAGTTATCACACAATCTAGATGCCAGCCTTGAAAAATTGAAAAAAAAAAAAATGCTAAGAAAATGGCTATTCTATGTCTGGAGGTTTAACTCCAGGAGTCCATACCTTTTCTTTTTTGTTTATTCTGCGTCCAGATTCGCTGCTCAGGCCTCCTAGTCTGCCTTTGTACACAAGTTTCCAGGCGTGAATGTCCATAAATAGTTTATATGTCGCTAAAAATAAAAGACCTATCACAACTGAACTTACATTAATAATGTACCTGAATGGTATTCGATCGTGTGACACGATGGCAGAAACCCAATGCTTTGGTGGTTCTCAAATAAAACTTATATAGCAGCAGCTCTGAAGCACTTCAGACAGAAGACCATTGGGTGAAGTAAGACAGTATGGACTAGTGAGGACATAACAAAACAGGGCCAAAAGAGTTTCGTTTATTGTTATTACTGAGTGTATTCATTCAGGAAGTGATATTGTAGCCACAGTTTTATGGTTATCTCACACTTTTCCGGTGGTAATTCACTCTGAAGCCCCTTCTTGCGAATTTCGAATCGTATTCCCCTTGACTGTAAATGTACTGTACTTTCTGGGCACAAACGGGCTGTGCACTTCAGCATTTTATTGAACTTGTGAGGCACTTTCAACCATCTAAAGTGTATGATTTTAATTTTTTATTTTTTAAAAACATCTTTTCTTTTTTGTTTTTTTAGCATTCGTGCCTGGTATATTTATATATCGGCACTCTGAGTAATAGACCCCATTAGGCAATTTGAGTCTGCGTGCTAATTTCAGATTTGCCACTGACTGTGATCCGAATGAAGTTTTCGACTTCGCTGAACAGATCACGAACTGAATTCAGTTAGGCAATGCGTCTTCTTTCAAAGGAAGCAGTGCTCGTTCTCACAGAGATTGTCTCTAGTGTTCAATCGGATTTCAAATATGGCTAAACAACAGACTTATCTCCGCTGTCTTATTTGTTTAGGTAGGTAGGGTAGCTTAGATGAATTTGGCGTCTTAAAACGATACATGTGATTATGCTACGTTCCTTACCCAAAATAGAGACAAACGTCTTATTTGAACTGCATTATTGCATTTGAAATACAGTGTTCTCTCTTTCTCATGATAGTAATGCCTACTAAGGAAAGACCTCTTTTTCAAATCATATTATATACACATGTTGTTGTCAGACATATAAAAAAATGTCTGAAATAATATAATAATGTAAAAGTGTATATACTAATATCCATCACATATCACACACAAAATGTCAAAAAAAAAAAAAAAAAAAAAATAGAAGCAGCATCACAATTTTCAAAATATGTTTGTAAACGCAGCGATCATTAACGCAATTTGTAATTCAGTCACATAACTCCTCTCTTCCCCATTGAAACAGCAAGTCAAATTCTTGAAAGTTAGATCCATACTGTCGGGTATCGAATGTCACTTTTAAATGCACATCAACTGCAAAAATAACCTATAAAAAAGTGCACCTGAAAACAAACGCAATAATGTTACAGGTTACAAACACTAGACGCTAAATTTATTTCTACGCATCGTCATTTAGGTGAGTTATGTATTTTGATAACATATGACTGCAAAATCATCTTTCATTCTCACGATAAAAAAAGAGTGCTACAAACAAACAAACATCATGGATAAGACGAGAACGACAGAGATATCCCTGGTAACTGAATTCTTTGATGTTTGCCATATTTCAGGTGCATCTCTAGGTCTCGTCCTCTGCCAGCAGGATCCTATTGAGATCACCGTCGGTGGCAGAGATTTCCTGCTCTTCAGACAAACGACAGAAAGTTTCGCTGGTGCCACGAAAATGTGTGAGGCAAACAACGCCAAACTTGCACTGTTTTACACCAATGACGAGTATTACTCTGTAACGCAAAGGCTCACACAGTTGAATCGAGCCAACAACTGGGACTTGCGCGAGGTGTGGGTGGATATTCAGGTCAGAGACGATAACAATGATTTCAGACTCGAACACTGGTGGGAGGTGGAAGAATTCAAAGACGATATCTGGTATAGAGCCGATCCCAACGAAAATTGTAAATTTGACGATTTGAATCCGTGCTGTTCCAGACTTTCCTGGGAAAGCAACGGCAATTATGACAAACTGAAAGACAAGAACTGTGGAACAAATTATAACTTTCTGTGTAAAGGCTCCGATGAATGCAGCCAAAATACTGACAATTGTGATCACATTTGTGAAAACACAGCTCTTGGCTACTTGTGCAAATGTAATGCAGGCCATCATCTGGAATCAGATGGCAGGACCTGCAAAGACATAGATGAATGTGATCTTGCCAACGACAACTGCCAGCAGGAGTGTGTAAACACACTCGGCGGCTTTGAGTGCACTTGCCGTACGGGATATTTGCTAGAATCAGATGGTAGGACATGCACAGATATTGATGAATGTGACACCAACAACGGCGACTGTCAGCAAAAATGTAATAATATCCAGGGATCCTACAACTGCCAATGTGAAGAGGGCTACGAATTAGCAGCTTCCGACATGAAAACCTGCCAAGATATGGATGAATGTGCTCTTGATAAAGACAACTGTCAACAGGAATGCACTAACACAATAGGCAGCTTTGAGTGTACTTGTCGTACAGGATATCGATTGGAATCAGATGACAGGACATGCACAGATATTGATGAATGTGACACCAACAACGGCGACTGTCAGCAAAAATGTAACAATACCCAGGGATCCTACAACTGCGAATGTGGAGAGGGCTACGAATCAGCAGCTTCCGACATGAAAACCTGCCAAGATATGGATGAATGTGCTCTTGATAAAGACAACTGTCAACAGGAATGCACTAACACAATAGGCAGCTTTGAGTGTACTTGTCGTACAGGATATCGACTGGAATCAGATGACAGGACATGCACAGATATTGATGAATGTGACACCAACAACGGCGACTGTCAGCAAAAATGTAACAACACCCAAGGATCCTACAACTGCCAATGTGACGAAGGCTATGAATTGGCTTCCGACATGAAAACCTGCCAAGATGTGGACGAATGTGCTCTTGATAAAGACAACTGCCAACAGGAATGCACTAACACAATCGGTAGTTTTGAGTGCACTTGTCGTACGGGATATCGGCTGGCCAATGACGGAATTACATGTGGAGATGAGAACGAATGTAAGGTTTTCAATGGAGGTTGTGATCACCAATGTGTCAATGATGATGGGTCATATCGATGCCAATGTAAGGACGGCTACCAACTGAATTCGGATAAGAAATCTTGTTCTGATATTGATGAATGTGTCCAGATCCACCCGCCTTGTGCCAACTCCTGTACTAACACAGTGGGAGGCTACACCTGCGATTGTGCATTGGGCTACGAAAAGATCAATGGAGTGTGTGAAGATGTTGATGAGTGTCAAAAGGACACACATGGATGTGCCTATGAATGTGACAACACTCCAGGCTCCTACACGTGCAGCTGCCCGAATGGCTATCAAACATCACCACAAAATAAACACGTCTGTATCGATATCGATGAGTGCCAGACAGGACAACACACTTGTGAACACAACTGCACAAACATAGAGGGCAATTTTTCTTGCAGCTGTCTCGACGGTTTCAAGCTGGATTCCTTCAACAACGTGTCTTGTCACGATATCGACGAATGTGCAGAAAACGCCTCAATCTGCCACCATGGCTGCATCAACACAGCGGGTTCTTACCACTGTACATGTCGTACTGGCTTTAGACTGGACCAAGATCAAGTTTCCTGTGTGAACACAAATAGGTCATTCGTCTGTCCATGCAACTGTCACACCAAACACCGAACATATGAACAGATAGAGGAGAGCGTACAAACTGCAGAGCAAGTGGCCAAAGAAATACAAAAGGAATTGGAAGTTAAAAAAAGTGTTCTGTCAGCTACCATAAGAAAGAAGGTTAGTGTCGAGGACAAAAGGACATCGTCTGAAACCATTGGTTATATCGGCGTTGCTTTTTTCAGCCTTGTTGTTGCGGTAATTATTTTGCCAGATGTACTTACTGCAATATATTATGTCATATCACATGTGGTCACAAGGGTGTATATGTCTCCGGAAAGTGAAGACTTTTGAGATTACCCTAGCCTCTAGAATTGGTCTCCACTGTCGTTTCTTGAAAAATAGTTCATCGCAACTCTATGGTGCTCAAAACTATCCTTAGCAGATAACAATTAAAGTTTCAAAAGCGCACTGAAAGCAATGAGATTGTCTTCTCGATATTCCGGCTCGAGTTTCAAATTTGGACTAAGTATGGGTTGTTTAAATGCTCGACAACGATTATTGTTTTCGGAATCAGAAGTTGTACAATGTTTTCAGAATTTGTGATAAAAACAACAACATCAACAAAAAAAAAAAAACCAAAACAAAAACAAAACAAAAAGAGAGAGAGAGAGAGAATTGAACCTGGAAATTTGACTCTTTAGCTTGCCTTTTGTTGAATTTAATTACGTTTTCCTTTTTTTCTGTATATTTTTTAAAAAATAAAGTTTATTATCTTAAGAAGTTTTACCAATTCGTTTATCAGAATGAAGAATAATTCTCTGATCATCCTGTGCTATTTGGTGTCGTTGGTCATTTTAAGACGTTGTATGTATGCAGGTCTGTGTGTGGTGAGATACGGTACGATAGTGAGCTATATAAAAAAAAATACATAAATAAATTAGAAATATGACCGTTGTGATATGGAGTTATGCATGCTTCTCTTTGTTTGGTCCTTTAATTTATGTCGTTAATTGTCGAAGGAAATGAAGTTTTTCTTGGTATAAAGCTCTGATACAGACAGCTCCCTCTTTCTCAATATTTTTTTCCCCAGCCCGAACCACCTTTTTCATAATCATAATGTGGTGAAAGAATTGCCATCAGCATAAGGACAACTTTGTACTTGGCTCAATAAAGACAGAACTCCAAACAAAGTTGTCCTTATGATGATGGCAATTCTTTCACCACATTATGATCAGTATCTGTGATGACAGGCAGGCAGGCGAGCACACGGGCCAAGAAGCTGAGAGGTATGTCGACAGAGAGATAGACAGACAAAGATAGGGGCAGGCCGATAAATTTACAGCAAATATCTCCTGAACATTTTATTTCCAAAGTAGGTCAATCTTCGAACCACCTGTCCACTGATTATCGAAGCTCTTGTCTAAATTATAAACCGAGATCAAGCCGATTCTGAAATTGCATTTTGTAAATCAGTATCAAACCAGAGAAGTAAATCACAGCTGCATTAAAAACAAACAAACAAACAAACAAACAAACAACAACAATAACAACAACAACAATAACAACAACAACAATAATAATAACAACAACAACAACAACAACAGCAAACAGCTGTCATCATTTGGCAGCTCTACTATTTCTTTTCTTAATGATTATTAAAAACAATAACTGGTCTGAAACAGTTTGCTGATAAGCTCTTGCCGACAGCTCTTACAGAGGCTATAAATTAAAGCCTTGAACCAATCTTTGTAATCAGCTACACAAACGCAGTTGGTATAAATTATATCCTCTCGTCCACACAAAATCTCGAATAATGTCATGCGGAATCATTTAATTTTAAAAAAAAAAGCTAGCTCTTTGTCTATGGGGGATGGGGACGTCGGGAGGAAGACAAGAACAGGAGGGGACTGTAGGGCACCACACATGCCAATTCTTCGTCATTTGCTCCTGTCTTCTGCTATTCTCAGGAAGTTCTAAGGACCAGCTCTTTCTGTTACCGCTCGACCGGATTTCTAGGCGCAGATTAAGAAAAGAAAATAAATTCTTGAGATGCGCTATAGGAGAAAAAAGTTTAGACTACTACAAAGGGATAAAAAAAATTTCGAACGGGAAAAGGAACAAAAGACTACGAAATCAAAGATCTTCAGTTCACTAGCTATACCTCTTAGGCCAAGCAAATGAGCGATTACAGAAGCGAATTGCACTCCTGCAAAATCATGATTCTTGGGAATTCATAATGTGAGCTAGAAGTACTGACGGTCCTTAGATCATTTAGGTGTGTCTACTAAGTTTACAGAATACGTGTAATTTCATCACCCTGACACTCAAAGTGTTAAAAACTGGTTGAACTGCACGGAAATCCCTGAAGTCCGTTTCAACATATACTGAAGAGAAAAGATCTCTCCGCTTCACTGACCCCTTCAAATGCCTGTAGGTTCATCAGAGAAAATAATGCTCCATCTATGAAATAATTTTTTAATTATAGTGCATGGTGTTTGCCCGGTGTGGTGAGAAGCTAGGCTTAGTAAATCAGTCATGTCAGACCAGCGAACGGACACAATTTTTCGCAGATGGCTACATTTCATTTATGAAACTCGATCGTCACAATCGTTATCGTTTCCTACTCTACCACCTGTCAAGGTTTTCACTGAGGTTTTTAAATGGGAGACTGGCGCATTTATGACATTTACAACATTCGCTGGAGGAACAATAGCGAGGTGGTTATCCCCATGGTAATAGATATAAGCGGTCAAAACTTTAAGAATTCTCTTTCAAGAGATCAAGTCTGTTTTTCAAAGAAATTATCACACAATATAGATTCCAGCCATGAAGATATAAAAATATTCAGTCAAAATATCCCAGTGTATAAAATGAACAAAAACAAAACAAAACAAAACAAAATAACCACCAAAAAACAATACAAAACAAAATAAACAAAAACAAAAACAAAAACAAAAAAAGTGCGAAAATTTAAACTGGGAGAACTGACATATTTTACTCTGACAAGTTCTAGTACGACATTTTCAATTTGCTTTGTGACGGTTGTCTTAAACTGTGCGTGGTTCATGAAATACAAAGATGCCGTTAATATTTACTTTAAAAAGTATAAGAGCCGCTCTTCGGGTGACTGGGGACACCATTATTGCAAGTGCAATAACTGAACATTTCATCAACCTCATTTTGTTCCATTTCTCTTTTCGTTTTCTTCTTCTTGTGCATGTGTGGATTTTTTTGGTGTGTGTTGGTTTGTTTTTTTTTGCCGTTATTGACGTTGCCGGCAAATAATACGTTTTGTTTCCCTTCTTTTTTTCTGTCCCACTCGTGACACTACAGAAAGTACAACGTTCATACATTACCTATGACGCAGCTTTCAAGTTATATTAACCATTAGTGACTGGCAAGCTCCTGTATGTGGTGTCCCAATGTTAGCCACTTTGCCTGTCTGCTCTTGATGTGGCTTTCATTACAAGGATAATAAATCGGTACTTTTTACTGTGTCTTTTCTCATTAAAGGACTGGAGTGTCAATTCGTCAGGGGGCTATTTGCGTCACCTGGCATGTGCACTGTGTCAAATTGCATCAATCTGCACCAAAACTGGCTTATTTCTTCTAGACATAAAGCTGTTGAAATCAACCAATTTTGGTTCAGATTGGTGCAGTCTGACATGATGCGGACACATGTGACGCTAACATCCGCCCTGACCCTCTAGTTCTCTAACACCTGATATTTGTTGCTGAACGTAAATTAATTCTACATTCACTTCTGAAAACCCAGAGGACAAACAAAGATTTAAATATGCCAAAAACTGTGAATAACATCCCTCTATCACTTTCAAATCGTAAAAATGAATGAATGAATGAATAAAGAAAGAAAGAAAAATAAACAAACAATCAAATGTATATAAAAGAAGTAAATAAATAAATAAATAAATAAATAAAATGACTGCTTTCATATATTGATTGCGGTTGAAATTCTGTGAGTTGACTCGAAGGGACACTGACTATGAAACGGACATTAGATTTCTGGAATGTTAACCTTAGGGATTAACATCTTTTTTCCTTGTTTCTATTTTTTTCCCCTGCATACAGACTCGCCGCCCAAGCGTCCTACTTTGTCTTTGTACACGCTTTCCTAAACGTGAATGTCAATAACTATTTAATGTTCCCTGAAAGTAAAAACAACTCAAGACTAATTATGTAGACAACTGAGTTCACACTGATAATGTGGCTGAATTGTATCTAATAATCTGACACGACAGCAGGGGCCCAATGCTCTAATGGCTGTCAATGAAATTTACAAAAGAGCTCAAAAGTAATTCAGACAGAAGAATGAAAGAGAACATGTAAGGACACAACAAAAAGGGGGGCTCAGAGAGTCTCGTCTATTAAAACTGCTGGGCGTATTCATTCAATACATGACGTTCAATCTACAGTTTTATATTTAACTCAAACTCTTTCCGTCCTTACTCACTCTCCTGCAGCTTCTTACGGATGTCGGATCGCATTCTCTATGACTGGAAATAAGCTTGCTTTCTGGAAAGAAACATTTCATTGAAGCTGTGAGACACTTTTGACAAGCACCCAAAGTGTTTATTTTATTATTTTAAAGACATATTATGCCTTTTTTTTAAAGGTGTAGAACACTACATTACGTAACTTAAGTCTGCGTGCTAATTTCATGAATGAAGTCTCCAGCTTCGCTGAGTGGACCATGAACTGAGTTCAGCTGGGTGACGCGTCTGTTCTTCAGCAGCGGCAATGATACCTATAACAGACAGGGTCTAGAGTGTTCAATCGGATTATAAATATCAATGAACAAAAGATGTATTTCCACTGTCTTATTTATCTAGGTAGGTAGTTCACCTGATTTTGTCGTTTTTTTAATGTGCTACACTCCGTTCCCAAAATGAAGAGCAACATTGAATTTGAACTGAATTATTGCATTTGAAAATAGAATGTTCTCTCTTTCCCATCACAGTCGTGCCTATCCAGGTAAGATCTCTCTTTTCAGTTATATTATATACACAAGCTGTTGTCAGACATACCAAAAACAAAGCAAAGCAAAGCAAAAATGTGTAGAAAAACAATGAAGGAGTGTCCAAAGGTATATAATAATATGCATTATATCACACAGCAAAATATCAAGAAAACAACAGTGCCAGATTTTCTGAGATGTCTGTAAAAGCTGTGATCATACTAGCAAATTATAATACAATCAAAAAGTTCAACTTTTCCCTAACAAAAAAAATTTGTCACATTCTCAAGAATGAGATCCATATTGTGGGACACAAAATCCCACTTTTCAATGCATATCAGGACAAAGAAAGCCTAAACGTACTTCTATATAGCCCTTGAAGTAAAGACATGGTGGTCACATGCTTCAATATCAGGACGCATCAAGTGCCAAATTTCATTTCTAGCATCATCGTTGAGTGAGTTACGTATTTTGATGACATATGAATGAACAACAATCTTTCATTCTCATGTTTTAAAGACCAAACATTGCTACAAACAAGCATCGTGAATAGTATATACTTAATCAACTTCTCTCATACAATTAAATTCTTTGATTTTTGCCATATTTCAGGTACATGTCTGGGTCTCGTCCTCTGCCAGCAGGATCCTGTTGAGATCACCGTTGGTGGCAGAGATTTCCTGCTCTTCAAACGAAGGACGGAAAGTTTCGACGACGCCACGAAAGTATGCGAGGCAAAGAATGCCAAACTTACGCTGTTTTACACCAATGACGAGTATTACTCTGTGACGCGAAAGCTCACACAGCTGAATCGAGACAACAGTTGGGGCCTACGCGAGGTGTGGGTGGATATTGAGGACAGAGATGAGAATAACAATGGGATACTCGAACACTGGTGGGAGGTGGAACAATTCAATAACGACATTTGGTATTGGCGTGATCCCGATGAAAACTGTTTCTGGCGTTCGGGCAGGCAGTGCTGTGCCCGACTTTCATGGGACAGCAACGGTAATTATGACAAACTGAAAGACAGGAACTGCGGAACAAAGTATAACTTTCTGTGTAAAGGCTCCGATGAATGCAGCCAAAACACTGACAATTGTGATCACATTTGTGTAAACACAGCCCTTGGCTACCTGTGTCAGTGTAGGGACGGCTATCATCTGGAATCAGATGGCACGACATGCACAGATAATGATGAATGTGATACCAACAACGGAGACTGTCAGCAAACCTGTATAAACACCCAGGGGTCCTACAACTGTCAATGTTATACTGGTTATCAATTAGCTTCCGACTTGAAGACTTGCAAAGATGTTGATGAATGTGCTCCTTGGAGAGCAAAGTGCCAGCAGGAATGCACTAACACAATCGGTAGTTTTGAGTGCACTTGTCGTACGGGATATCAACTGGAATCAGATGATAGCACATGCACAGATATTGATGAATGTGACACCAACAACGGCGACTGTCATCAAAAATGTAGCAATATCCAGGGATCCTACAACTGCCAATGTGAAGAGGGCTATGAATTGGCTTCCGACATGAAAACCTGCCAAGATGTGGACGAATGTGCTCTTGATAAAGACAACTGCCAACAGGAATGCACTAACACAATCGGTA
>JBCEWB010155992.1:0-10568 GCA_039654565.1 Peronia peronii
AAACAATTTTTCAAAACGCCTTTTAATCTGCTGAAACGCGACAAAACGCCTTTAATTCGACAGAACGCCTTTTTTTTGAAATAAAGGCATTCGGCTGTAGCTGCGTGAGATGACAAAACGCCTTTTAACTTGACAAAATGCCTATTTTCCGGAATATAGGTGTTCGCCTGAGGCTGAGTGAGCTGACAAAACGCCTTTAATTTCACAAAACATAAAAAAAGGCGTTTTCTATATGATTTGTGATGTGACAGAACGCCTTTTAATTGATAAGCTTCCTGGTAATCATTTTCTCTAAACTTCTTTTTATTGTCCTTTTACCTCAGGCTTACTGTTCAGTAAAAGTATTTTGTGAAAATTGTTTTCCCACATAGATCTCCATTTAAGTCTATACGCACCTGCATTGCATCAAGTGTCAATAGTGTTTATTACCTAATCTTTCAGCTAAAGTATAGCAAATTTGAATAGAATATATAAGTGTAGCAATCGTTAAAATTTGGAACCATAACTCTCAGACCGGGAACTGTTTCCTTGATTTCGTCTACATAACATTGTGAACTTTCTGTTACCTCACACACAGACGTTCATTTGGAGTTGCTCACACAAGAGGACACTGCGCATGCACGAGGCAAAATTTCATGATATTTTCCTTCCTCCAAGCCAAGCATTGACCATCAAGGGAAATTCAGTGATTCACGATGCTTTTGGCGTTCAAACAAAGATCAGAGTCTTTTGTCTAAATGGGGACGTAGCAGTCACAACTGTCACTTAATTGTTTTTGCACTGAGATTTATAAACTTTGAAAAATAAGCCTCTTTTTCACAGCAAAAGGAACATCATCATCATAATTTATCAGATGCTCACCTGCTGTGTATTTGACTTGCATTGCCAACCCAGCAAGTAGCTCAATGCCTCCCCTTCCTCATCAGCATCGTCATTTTGTAAACGTGCTTTAAAACTCAAAACACAAGAGTCACATGGCTAAACAAGAGAATGCAGAGATGCCCAAGGTGCCAGCCTCTTATGGTGTAGAGGACACTGATGGTTCCCCAGAACCTTAAGTTGCAAGACGTGTGATAATCAAACCTGTTCGTCACCGCTCAGTTTTGCTAACATCCTAGTTCAATATGCTATCCCTACCCATTCATGTCCTTATTCACTCAAAGAATGTGTCATCAGAATGATAGTGATAGTGGAGAGAATGATCCATTTGCTTCAGATAATCCTTACGAGATAACGAGTAAACAGTATAGTGAGCTCATTTTACTTCTATATTAACTTCTGCTTCTACCGCTCCTACTGGGACAAGATTTGATAAATCCCAATTGTTCAGCATTCATCCTGTACATTACACCATTCAGTGTTTGACCATCTCACAGCCCAATCTGTCAGTTATCGTCTCCACCAGAACACTCATTCCAGTGAAGGGATAGAATGATAAACAACACAGCATACAACATAGTTTCAGATTTGCCTGCAGGTATTCACCATTCCCAACTTGAAACAATCAGAAACAATATAATTATTTTCTTTCCATCATATTTGAACACGCTCACCCAACCATTTCTGCCTAAAATCTCACTGTTACTTGTCACTCCATTGCAATGTCAGCTTCCATACCAGCTAGGAAGGAAAGAGAGCTCTGGGCTCAGAGAATGAATACAAGACATGTACTTGAAATTGCAACTTTTCTAGCCATTGTATGGGAAATATGGGACAGGGACGATGTTATGCTATTTTTTGAAAAAAATACTGGAACCAGACCTAACAACTCAAACTGACCATCATTCATCCTGTTAAACTTGACCCGTCGCGAAAAGCCAAACAAATAAAAACAATGTAGATTTACTCATGAAAAAAGAAACAGTGTTATTTATGTCGGTTCTGTAAGAAAAAGGCGTTTTGGCCGAGTAAACCTGGTTGCAAGAACACCTTTTTCTTCTGCAAGACGCGACAAAACGCCTTTTTTTTCTGGAAAAAGGCGTTTGATGTTTGAGTAGTGATTTGACAAAACACCTTTTTCATCACAGTTCATTTATTTCTGCACCAATTTAAATAAAATTTTACACAAAGTTAAAAGACATCATATTGTGTCACATCAACCACCAGAAACTGCATTTTGGAGATCGGAAAACTAAATCGCGATTTTCTCAGAACAGCATTTTTTAGAAAAAGGCGTTTTGTCAAACCACGTTAGACTTCTTGTCTTTACATACAACCAACTCATAAACTAGAGAGAATGGACATGTATGACATAAAAAAAACAATGTGACAAAAGTATTATTCTGACCTCTTTAGGTACAATTTCAGATCAGTAGTTTCTGTTTTCACTTTGGGAGAGGTATTCACATTTTACCTTTATGAATGTTCATTTTGTCATTTGCAGAAATTAATGACATGGAATTTGTATTCTTCTTTGGGCGGTATATCACATTTAGGTGAAAATTGATACTAGGAGGAACATAATTTTGTGACTTTAATCAGGATCAATTCTTGCCATCACTCCTGCCCTTAGATCAGATTTGATATATATATTATCAACTGCATATCAGCGTTCCAAAGGAGATAGACCGTGAGAATTAATTTTTTTGGTGAATTTCATCATTAGTAAGGTTAAAGAGGAGGAATGTGAAAACAAAAGATAAGGTCGTGGATGAAAATGTTACATGTGAACTTTTTTGTCATTTTATTTTTCCTTTTGTTCATAATGTGTCAGTCACAGAATTTTTTACATAGATGTAATAAATTGTATCAGGCTGTATGATTAATCAAGAATGGACAGTCATAATCAGAAAATAGTGTGCAGGGCCTAACGTTAATGACAATAATTAGAACCAGAATTGAAAGCTGTTTAGTGGAGCAAATTCTAGAGATTGATGGGCTGAATGGGAGGGATTTGAAAATGCTGTTAGTACTCCAAGCTCAATAAGGGTGTACTCATTTTTGTAAATAGTATTGACTCATCTAAGGTGAGCTCATTTAGTGCTACAAGGCATGAATAGCATTTTTTTAAGTTATTGACTTGGACCCTGAAGGCTGTTACAACCGCTTTGTCGTGTTCTTTTCATAGTGTTAGTAAATTCTTAGTATGGTTAAAGTTCATTTTATTTTCTAATGCTTTTGATATGAATGAAATATTATGATAATTTTTCTGTTAGCTTATTGGCCTTCATAGCAAGACTGAAAATCTGAAATCTGTCCTGCGCTGTCGCATAGGGCCATCACAATCTTCTTCCATTCTGATCTCCTCTGTGCTGTCTCAACAAGTTTTCTCTTGCTCTCTATTCCTGCTTCTTTGACCTCTCTCATGATAGTTCTTTAAGTCTCTCTTTCAGTCAACCCCTCTTTCTTCTGCCTTCGATTTCATGGGTCAGCGCTTGTTTTGATATTCTGCTGTCTTCCCTTCTGTAGGTGTGGCTGATGTAGTTCCATCTTCTTTTCTTAATTATTTTTGCTATGTGTGGCTGCCTTGAAATTTCCCTCATTTCCTCTGTTGTTTAAAGTCATTCCATTTAATGCCCATAATTTTCTGTAGATATTTGTTTTCAAAGCCATCCAGCCTCCTTTCTATTCCCCTTGTCATTTTCCAACTTTCACAGGCATATGTAAGCGTTGATAAAACATTTGATTCGAATATTCTAAGCTTCGTTTTACTGAGCTCAATTTGGAATTTCAGATCCTGCTTAGGTTTCTGAATGCTGTAGCAGCCTTTCCTATTCTGCATTGATGTTGATTTCTTTCCTTGCATCTCCTTCTTGATCTACACAGCTTCCCAAATATGTAAACTGGCTGACTTCTTCAATTCTCTTTCCTTCCAGTGAGATTGGGTTATCCTTTGTTGTTGACTTTTTCATTAGTTTGGTTTTTTCAATGCTGACTTGTAGTCCAACTTTCTCAGCTGCTTTAGGTAGCTAAGATGTTTTGTTTTGCATTTTTCCTGTAGTGTTTGCTGAGTAGAGCTACGTCGTCCGCAAAGTCCTAATCTTTTATTGTTTTCCATCAACCCATGGTATTCCTGTGTCTTCCCTTGTGTACTTTTTCATAATCAAGGCAATTGCTATGCCGAAAAGGAGTGGTGACAATATGCATCCCTGTTTTACTCCTGTTTTTATTTCAAACCATCTACTTAATCCATCCCCTGTGCAAACTGCACACAGATTGTCTCTATATAATTCTTTTATGATGTTGATGATCATTGTGAGGAGGCCATCACATTTTAAGATCTTCCAGAGGGAGTCCCTGTTAAACTGTCAGATGCTTTCTTAATAAAGTCAATAAAATTGATGGCTATAGGTTCCTGTTTTTCTACATATTCAAGACTGCTAATGCCATAATACTCAGTTATATGATTTAACACATTATATCCTGAATAGGCAGAAACACTGTAAGTGACAACTTTTTTTTTTGCTGAAAAAAAACAAAACTACTGTAGGCTGTTTAAGTTTATTATATTATGTTCATACCAGAAATGCCCGGTCATTTTCTTCAGTTTGCTCAGTTCATGTTAGTAGTAAGTCATTCTTTAAATTGAGGACAAACACATTTCATACAGGTGTTCTCTTACAGTCTTTTATCCATTGCTTGTTTGATAAACATTCATTGTTTTGGAGTGGTTTCAGAACTGAATTGCCAAAGTAATCTTTTTATTTCTTTAGTTTTCATAGCAGCTAAAAAAAATCACTTGCAAATGTGGAATGACTTTGCTGATATCAAGGTAAACTTGTTCAACTTTATTGAAAAAGGCCAAATAACAGCAAAGAATGTTTGTATGCTATATTTTGTCATCAGATTAAAAAATGTATTTTGTGCTGATAGGTCCTCCTGGTGTAGGAAGAAATGAGCTGAAACGACGCTTGAAAGCTAGCAATCCAAATCATTTTGAGGAGGTTGTGCCATGTACGTGAGTATTTAAAGGAATCTACAGTACTCATTTTTAATATCTTCTATGTGTGTACAACTTTATTTGAAAATCAGTTCAAAACCAGTAGTTGTTTTGTTCAATATTCAGTACTTCAAGTTATGAAATATTTCAGTCCTGATCTAGTGATTGAATAATAATACAGTGGTCTCCGCCTAAGAATCTGGTTGCCGGGAGACAAAAAAAGCGGGCTCTTAGGCGGATTGAAAAGTTATGCAACCCACCAGACCACTGTCCTAATTGCTATAATTAGTTGATCGTTATCAATAGTTAATGTTTTAGCTATGAGAATAAGAATAGCTTTTTCCTCTGTGTGTGTGTGTATATTTTGTGATTCAATCAAAAATTCCTGACCTTCATTAGTGTAGAATTTCTTCAGCAATGCCTATTGCAGGGTTTAAATGTTGCGTGAGTTTTCACATAACGGTATCATTATTGAATGAAAACATGGTATTTCTATGTTACCTTATGGACAATCGCCAGATTTTGAGCTCAACCAGACCCACTGAAGTAGGAAAATGACTGACCAACCAGGATTACATTTAAGGTATATTTAGGCCTTTCAACCTCCTGCAAGTAGTATCTCAACCAGTCAGAAGGTTAAACTTATTCCTCCTTATGTACAGAATCAGTTTCGTCATTGCAGTATGTGTTATCAGACAAGGGAATGGTTACAGGCTAATCAACATGTGGTCTGATTATGCAGTCATACATCAGCTATCACTTTCCCCTCCTCGTATCCCTGTTCCCTCCACCCCCTTCCGTTTTTACTGCACACCTAGCGTTGTGTGCATCTTTCAAGTAGACAATCTGATATGAAATTACACCATGAGTATTTGTGTGTTGTGGCCCAACACCAGGCTCTTAGGCAAATTTTTTTATTTGTGAGTGGGTTGTTAGAGAGATAAATTATAGAAAAAATATCCATTTCACAGCAGAAAAGGGCTCTTAGCGGTAGGCTGCTCTTTGGCGCAGACCACTGTATAAGAATTATGGGTTATGTGTTACATGACACAATTTTTTGTACTGCTCCATAACTCTCTTCCCATCTCTAGGTATGGAAAAGATAAAAGAAAATATTGATTTGTATTGAGATGGTGAGGAATGGTGTATTTCTACCTAGAAGTTGAAAGTTATAGTCATAAATTGAATTATTATTTTTCAAGAAAAGTCATCATACATGTTCTCGTAATTGTCTTAGCAAAATTTTTGTAGTATCTCTTTTCTGTCAAACATTATAAATTTTTCTGCCTCAGAGAAGAAAATAATTATCTCGATTTCTTTCATTTCTGTATTGTTTGAGGCCTCTTCAAATGTATCATATATCGTGCAGTCAACATAAAATGAGTAATTATATGTCTTGGAAATGTTGAGAGGAAGTGATGCGCAAACATACACTTTTTCACAGCAGTTATTACAAATGTGTCAAGTCCTACCACATTTATTTATACTGCTATATTTTTATGTAAAGAGATTAATATTAAATGCAGTGAAGACAATGTTTAACTCTTTCCGAAACTGAAGAAAACCAGGCATGATTCAGCACTGACTGCAGAGGTTTTAAGTAATTGATATTAGGTACTCCAAACTGTCCAGTTCACTGGCTGCAATTTTGCCTTACCCAGTGCTCATTGAATGTGACATCACAAACCTCTTGATATGAAAAGAGACATATTGTTTTCGTTTTGTAATTTAAAAAAAAAACAACAACAACTGTATTTTCTTGAAAAAATAGCAAATGAAAACCTTCATCTTGGATTTCCTATAAATATGCTATTTGAACTGTCCGCCTCATTTTGCTGTAAAAATAGTAAATCAGTCGAGAATAGCACTCCCATCTTTCGAGTACCACTTCAATCAATCCCATCCCAGAAAGTAAAATTTATAGCAAGTTGGTCACTGCTTTGTCTTAAAGTGGGACAAACATTTGATTGAACAAGTTCGTGACTGTGTTTTGAATGCTCTGGAGCAGAAGACAGTAATTTTGACCTGTGTGTTTGAAGATAACTTAATCATGTCTTGCAAATAAATAACTGTCAATGAAATAAAAAGTAATGAAATATGATATTTGATCATTAACTATGGCCATTTGTTGCACAGGAAAAATGCTCATGCCAATGTTTTTACAAGTTATTTTTATATTATTCTGATAGATATTGAATGAAGTTTATACAATTTGCTCAGAAGTATGATATAGACAAGTCCACTGCATTTTTGTAACAAATTTTCAAAATCATCAAATTTGTCACATTTTTCACAGAAAGGGGTAAACTGAGATCTTAGGGAGAACTTCTTTGATAAATACAGATAGAGCTTCTTCTTGTCCTGGTAGATTTTGCGTTGTTCTTAAGATTGAAATCTATTTTACTTTTGGAGTATTTTGTGCTGATTTTTTATGGATTTTTAAAATTTTGCTTAATTTTAGCATTTTTATCTCCCGCAAATGAACAAAATGTTGTATTTGATGGAATGAATCATTATTTTGTAACTGCTGTATTTGTTGAGCTTCATATAATATATTGATGAGTCATTGCTCAAGAAATTTGAGAAGTCTGACTGCTTTGGTTTTTATGCAGGGTTTGTCTTAAAATGGCATATTTGTGTATAGCATCTATTACCTCATAATTTAAAATTCCAAAATTCATGAAATATTTAAAAACAATAAATTTGGTATCAAAATGCTCAGAATGAAAAGTTTCGGTCGACGATGATGTTCATTTTACCATTCAGTCAAAATGGAAAATCAGTTTGGAGTATCTACTGATGTTTTTAAATTGGGTGAATAATTCTTATCTGCTAGTCTGTACTAAAGCTACTTTTCATAGAACAAGAGATCATCCTTTCTATTTATATATGTGTTTATTTATTTGTTTGTTTATCTGTTTGTTTATGATTTATTTATTTCGTTGTTTTGTTTTTTTTACTATTCCTATGTTCATAATTATATTAAGGTGTTTATTGCTTTGAAATGGGCCAAGAGTTTTATTTTTTTGTGAAAGACAGTTTGATGCTGTATTTTAGAAATGCTGTGGAAATTGATGTCCATTTATTATTTTTTCCTGTTTTCTAGAAGTTTGTTTAATCATGAGAAGGAAAGTTCTGCTGACACTTAAAACATTGTCAAGGATTTTGTGGAGATAACACTGTCACGGATTTTGTCCAGACTTTTTCAGTGTAATGATCAGCCCTGACAAATAGTTCCCACATCAGGCTTTAGAAATGTATTTGGAAGTTTGACTCACAGAGGAATCAAATGTGGATAATGACCAATCCAAAACATGCATGATATCATTTCCAGAAGAGTAAATGCTGAGTCTATATTTGTTGGTGCTCAGTTTCTGTTCATATATTTTACAGTTAGTTCCCCTTTGGCAAGCTCAGCATCTGCAGCTGTTGACTTGTGAGTAATTACTGAAAGTGGACATCCATATCATTCACTGTCTTAAAGAGACTGTCTCCACTATGTGAGTCCTGACATGACCTTCAGTCAACAGATTTAGAATGATAGAAATCAAAGCTTCCTGACCTATTGTAACTTCATGCTCAACTGTGCTGCATTTGCATTATGAAAAATTCATGGGCCCAATCATAGATTTTATTTTTGTAAAGCTCACTATCACTGCATATGGTCTAGTTCATAAATCCTTATAATCACCTGTGACAGAATCTTCAACATTTATAAGATCAGTGCAACAATGTTTCAGATGCTCAGTCTTTCATCTTCATTCATTAATCATTCGTTTTATCCTTCCATTTTCTTCTTATTTCCACCAAGGTTTTAAGTCTATCACATGCTTTATTGTGATTTCTTTGAGAGCAGGGATTTGATCACTATTTCCATTTTATTTACTTCCTTGAAAACTCATCCAGCATATTCTAGGATGAATTATGTCTATAGAGGTTCATTTCTTTCTTTCATATCCTGCTTCCTTCACTGCCTTGCCTATCCAATGTTTTCCACTTCACCAAGACCTCATAAAATGATGGGCCTCTCATAAGTTAAGGATAACATTTATGTTGCAGTCATTTCTGATATTATTTTGTCTTACACTTGACAAGCCAATACACAAAAGTTTTCTCAATCTGAGGATAGGTGGAAATTATTATATTTTTATAATCTCTGGAGCAATAATGTGGTATATATTCTAGTTGTAATGCTCTGTTTGTTCTATATATCGGACAGGTATGTTTGTAAGAGTTTTCGTTTCTGATATAGTGGACTGAAAATTGTCCTGTAGTTTATATTGTTTTTTGTCATTTTCCTGAATTCTTTGTTTTTCTGCACTTTCACATCAGATGGGCGTGCCTTGCCATGTTATTGTTTGATTATTATAGGTATTTGTTTTGGGTTTTCATCATTTCTGTCCATGCTACAATCTACACATGATTGACTCATTGGTCCAATGTAAGTAGGAAAGAATGATGAAGGTGCAAATACAGTAAGTTTTATAATGTAAGTGAATGTGGACAGAATGATTGATAGTCAGGGAAAAAATAAGTGTGGATAAAATACAAATACAAATATTAAATGGATAAATTTGCTTGAATTTACTTGATACCCATGGAGACTACATGGTAAACAAGAGAAGTTAAATAGAGACATTGAGCAAAAGATAGGTGAGGTGTGTCTCCACCTGGATTGGTCAGTTTGTGGTGAAAATACTGAATTCCTGTTTTTTTTTTATGTGTGTTTTGGAAAGAGTAGTCATTCATGTACCAGATTATAGGTCCTAAATGTTTGTGTAGATTATTTATTACAAATTTCTTATATCTTGGAGTTCAGCAAAATCCCATATCAAATTGAGGGAAAAGATCCAGCCACAAATTTTTTATTCTACCCCCATCGATAACACCAACTGCTGAATTCACTATGTATCAATTTCTACTGTTAGAAAAAGCCACTAGACTTTGATCTGGGAGCTTACTCATTCAGATTTAGTGAAGTGAAACAAGGAAAGAAAGAGCATATTGGGAGTTTGTCAGATAACAAAGAAAAGACACCATGGCCACATTTGAGGAGCAAGAACAAACACTAAAGGAGGGATGAGAGAGAGAGAGGACTTCCCATTTCATGGCCCATGGTTGCTTTGATATCATCTCCTCAAAATTGTAGTGATTTGTGTATATGGAAGTATTTTCAATGTGTTTTATAATCATTAGATTTCATTTTCTCAAAACTTTTTTTTTGCCTTATTTTCCTATATCCTCCAAAACTTACAAACATATTTTTTATTGTATTTGCCTACATATTTTTCTTGGCATAATTATAAGATGACTGTTTTTTAAAAAATTTTTTTGGATGAAAGTAAAATGGCTATTTTGTTCATAATTGATATATGGTATTTTGAAAAATTTATCAAAGAACAACTACCAGTGAAACTTTAATTTCCTCATAGCATTTTTTTTTTAGATATTTGATGTTAAAAATTACATACAAAGCATGGGATGATTTGATGAAGAAGTAACACAGTCGCGAGATGGCAAAATCCAAGGTGGCAACCATTTTCATGGCATCAGACATGCAAGCAAGTTTCCAATGACATATTTTGGATCAGACATGCTAATTACACATACACCACGGCAGCTCGAAGCGGATCACTTAGTTTGCCGCCCCATCTTGGCCGACCTCGTCGCCTTGACCCCGTCACGCTCG
>JBCEWB010156003.1:0-10568 GCA_039654565.1 Peronia peronii
CCCCCCCCCCCCCCCCCCCCCCCCCCCCCCCCCCCCCCTCTGATTTTAAATTTTAACCATTACAATCGAGTTCGGCATTTTCAAATTTTTTTAATTTGGTATGTGAAAAGGTCACAAATTTTTCGAAAATTTGATCCCAAAATCTCAAGTTTCTCAAAAACTTAAAATGATATCAAAAATCCCTCCTGATAAAATTCAGATATTGTTTTGCTCTGCATTCATGCTAAATTTCATGTCAATTGTTCCGTATATATTTGTGCTAAAATAACGGATTTTGAGAAAAACGTATTTAAAGTTTTTTTCAAAATCAGCCCTAAAGAGCTTTTGATGGGACTGTGAACCCGAAAACATGTTTGTTTCACCTACTAGACCTCTTTCCATGATTTCTACGCCTTTTTTTGCCTTCTCCTGTGCCCTTATTCCCATTTTTCCTCCATTTTCACTTCCCTATCCCCCATCAACAAAAGTCCTTCCGTGGAGTCATTTTAGGGTCCACAGATGGCTATATATAGCCGCCATGTCTTCCTCTGTCAAAACCAAGAGCGTTTTTACCCTTCCTGTGACAGATAATCCACTACTGCACTCTGCAACAGCAGGAGCATGGCATATTTCAGCCTCATTAAGCCGTGGGAAGTCTATTTCAGAGGCCCGGGTGAACGTTTTCCTTGATATTCGGTGTGGTCAGCGCCTCAGATGGTCAGTCAGTGTCCATCCCTGGCGCTGGGGCTCCCGATATTGTGAAGGAGATCATAATCAAGTCTTCTATATGCAATTTGCCGGTAGCCAGCGAAATAGTGATGATCTATCACTGAATAAAGAGCCCCAAATGAGCAAGAGCCTGGATGACAGAGGGGCAGGTCAACCTTTGCTCGACCACCCTCCCCACACCTTAGAATGGACATATCAACTTTTTAATACCATTTTTCATATTCAGCAGAGAACGAACTTTTAAAAGAAAAACAGAAACCCAAAATCGAATATTTTGAGCAAAAACCCGACTTCAGAACTCGCCCCCCCCTCCCCACCTTATTGACAATAACAATTAATTGTACATCTAATTAAACAAAACAACAACAACAATTAATAAACTACTGAAAGCCTTCTCTTTTTCACACTGCAGCCATGCATCAGCTATTACCTATTAGACCAACGAGCTTTCTAATCAAGCACTTGTTCGACCAACACGCCAAGCCACAGAAATAAACGAACAAATCTATATCACTCTGAAAAACGTAACTGGAAAACTTAATTTCTGAGAACAGATTTAATGCTTTACAATGTCATTTCCCTTTTTTCTTTTTTGTTCGTTCTTTCTCTTTTCTTTCTTTCTTTTCTTTCGTTCTTTCTTTCTTTCTTTCTTTCTTTCTTTCTTTTTTATTTTTTCTTTCTTTTTTCCTCTATACTGCATTACTTTCTTGATTTCTTCCTTTCTTTCTTTTTTCTTTCTTTACCTTTTATCTTCCTGTCCCTTCCTTTTCTTTCCTTCTTTCCTTTTATATACTTGATCGTTCGACCGTTCTTTATAACGACGTTACATTGGATCCGAAACACGATGATAATCAATAAAAATTCAGTGTGGCCTATCATAATTTTGCATTAAATCCATATGTCCAAATACATGTAATACGTAATATTTCTGTGTTCAAAAAATCGTTCACTACCATTTTTCCCGCGTATTGACCGTCTGTGGAAAGTTCCCATTGGAGTTGCAGTTCTTCGAATTCTGACTTAGACCTATTCATTGAAAAACGTGCAATTCATTTTCCCGTTAAATGTAGTCTGTCTACTCTTAGAAAGTCTCAAATTATGTTGATTTCCCCACTGAACAGACTTTGGGCTTGTTGTTATCTTTTGGAAAATCAAACAAAAACAACCGAGAGACGTGGTAGCAATATTTCAGTTATTGATTAAGCAAAAATGAATCATCAAGCAACTATATTTCATTGCATAACTGTAAACAACTTAACGACAGTAAAGATTCGTCCTTAATTTTCCTCTGATGAATAACTGAAAAGAAGAGAAACTGTCCCCATTGATCGATGCTGTTAACTGAGTATCTACAACAAAAATACAAACATGAAAGGCAGTAAATGGAAAACAAGCAAGAATTCAGGCTGGATCTAAAGCTTCACGAACCATCTCAAGAACTCTACTTTTGAAACAGTGCTGTGGACCTTGAATAAAGAAATTGAGCCCTAGACTGGGTGGACATATTAGATCGCCTATAGAACTTTGATTCCTTCCAAATATCAGCAGTTAACATCGCCGTTTCATATTTCAAATTTGTTCGGTTTACATAAGATTAATATTAATTTTCTTCTAGACAGCTAAAAAATATGATCAAAGTAACCAAGAAAGACAATAAAAGTATGACAATACCAACGGTATCCCTTCTTGTGTACCAAGATTTGTTTATTTTAGAAACAGAAGGTATCGCTTTGGCACTAATACAGATTCTGAACAGTAATACATGTATGTGGCCCATAGCTGGTAAATCCGTGTACGGTGATGCTTAATGAGGAAAAATGGCACCATTACGTTGGTTTGTTGGTGGACGGGAAGAGATTCAAAGCTGACACAAGAGCTAGTGTGGAACATTGTGGAACATGAAGCGAGTGTCTTCGAATGGCGTTCGTTGGCGACCTACTCAGTGTTATACTATTATCTGAGTTTGAAATTGACAGCGTTCCATGTGTCCCATCATCTTTGGAAAGACAGAAAAAGGACTGGTCGTTTCAAACGTTCGCCAAGAGATTTTGGTGGTGACAATATGGTAAGGGCTTTTTTTTCCAGTAATTAGTTCTCAGTGATTTTTCAGCGGTTACTGCTTACAGAAAGAGAAGCTTTGCCCTCTACAAATAAGCAGAGATTGGGTGAGGGGGTATTGCAGGAGAGGGAGCACTCACTGCTGTTTTAAATTTAAACTGAAGAAAGCTTAAAAAAATGTTCGTCGTGACAAATTAAGAAGACAATTGGTAATTACATTACAAATTTCTCATGTAGTTGCTAGAAGAAATTGCTGGGATAGACCTAGCCCACGGCCATATTTTCAAAAGCCCATGTCACTGGTGTGTTTAGTTTAATTAGCATGATAATTTGCACATATTCATAGATATTTAATGTATGAAAAATTTAACACGTATTTTTTTGAATATACCAATTACACAGTATTTCACCCAATTTTTCTCACAAAACGACACTCCTTGTGAGTTGTTTGTAGGCATATTGGGAATGACGGCATAAGAGGATTTACAGCTAGCTAAGTCTACCTAAATTGTAGGAAAAAATATTGGAAAATACAAGAGAAGTTTAAAACAAAACAAAACAAGCAAACAAACAAACCGATGAAAAGTAGAGTTTCTGAGAAAACAGCCATTTCTTAGAAAATGCACAAATGCGGAATGCTTTGCTCGTGCAGGAACTGTCCCCTTTTCCATTCTCTCTTACACCTATCTCATCTTTGTAATACCGTAACTGCGTTCTTCCGCCCATTTCCAGGAATCGTCTATGTAAACTCATGTGACAAAATTCTTAACTTTGGTGTACCATCTATTTTGAAATAGTTTTCTTCAGCGGCTGCTAACAATTGAATACAAATTTAGAAGAAGTTGCCCTCTTATCTTAAGGGAATGCTAGGTTCTGAAGCTCAGCCAAGCTTGTTTATAGACGAATTACATGATAGAACTTGAATGTTGATAGTAAGGATTAATGAATGACTTCTTGATGCGTTTATTTCCTTATTTTCTGGAACTTGGACTCAAGTATAAATAATACCATTTTCTCAATCAAATTATTTTTCATCCATCGTTTTTTTTTTCTTATTCCTCTTCTCTTTTTTTTTTTTAACCAGCAATTGTCTTCGAATCTTGTCCGTTAGTAGAAATTCAATATTTAAATTGTCTCTGTATTTTCACTTGCCTTTAACACGTCTTCATTTGATTGAGAAACAATGTCCATTATGTGAAAATTAGGATGGAATGGCAAGTATAAACAAAAACTCCTAGATACATTAGATATTTGGTCATCTGTAAAATTTAATGTTGGTCGGGCCAAGGCATTATAGAGCTTATGAAATATGGTGTTTGCTCAAGTTTAGTCCAAGATATTAACGGTTTTCATAGCAACAACAAAATTCTACAATAGTAAGAGGTATTCCTAGTGATTTTACTGCAGGAAATGGCATGGATGACATCTAATTAAACTGTACTCAAAACTTTACAAAAAGAGCAGCAGCAGGAGCAGCAACAACGGTAGCAGCAGCAGAAGCAGAAGCAGCAGCAACAAGCAACACAACAACAACAACAACAACAACTACAAAATTACTCATGAAGTCCATGTATCTTACACAAACAAAAAGCCAACTAGACCTCTACTTAGAACTGTTGCCCCACATGTGGGTCTCCGTAAATTAATAATAAAAGAAAGGAGGGGCGGGGGAGGGAGGGAGGGGGAGGAAAGGAGGGTGGTGGTGGTGCAGGTCCTGAAAATGAGAATTTGGAGTCAAATTATCAAAATCGAATTTTGGCTATTTTTAGACCCTTTACCTCTTCTGATAATAAAATAATAACGGCTAGGACATAGGAGCTTTATGTTTTTGAAAACAGCTGTTTTTCAAGACACAAAATTCAATGTGATGGCGTTATCATGGCAACCTGACAAACTAAACAAAGAAAAAAATCTCTACACTTTTCTTCTAATTGGAATAGGCTGAATCTGAATTTCAAGCTGAAAACATAGCTAGTTCAACCATTATTATATGAGTCCCCCCCACCCCCCACCCTACCTGCTCCCCTCGCCGCCCACGATGCCGCATGCAATATGCCTTGTTAAGGAATCGGTCTCGGTGTTCAGCCAGCGGCTAAGGATGATAGTCGAGTTTCGATGTTCGGTAAGCCTGGATACTAATTGTGTGAACACTGCCGATGAACACTGGGATTCTAGAAAATAATTTAAAAACAACAAACAAACAAACAAAAAAACTACTACTCGTCTACACAGTTCGATGAACACCAAACACTTTTTGTCAGACTTATTTAGACCGGCAGAAAGAATCGATGTTGTTGTTATTGTTTGTGTGTGATCAAAGGGAAACAAGTGATGTAACGACGACGGATGGGGGTAAGGATTGTGTATCGAAGACGGACGGAGTTTCACCGAGATCAAAGGCAACGGTGTCGCTGTCTACACCTCCCACATCCTTCACCTAACCCCTATCTCCCTGCCCTGTCTGTGTATCTGTATTTTTTTTTTTATTATTATTCTCACTGTGTCCCCCTCTCTGTCCTTCTCTCTCTCTCTCTTTCTCTTTCATATCCACTGGCCCTTCCGCACTTCAGTCGGTTTATTCGTCTGCCCGACCGTTCATCCATCCATCCATCCATCCATCCATCCATCTTTTCAAAGACAGGCGCGCGCGCACACACACACACGCACACACACACACACATGCGCGCATACACATACACGCACTCAAACAAAACAAAATAATCACGTAGCTTTGAATTGCCAATGCCTTGGTACCATGCCAAGAAAATACGCAGATAATGTCAGCATTTCTCGGAAAGACAATTCTGGGAATTCATCTGTCAGGAGTCGGTGAGTCATGGCCACGATAGCTTTTCGTACTAACTGCAATCCATATTCCCCCCCCCCCCCCTCCTCCTCCTCCTCTCGATTTTCTTCCACTCTCTTTATCTCCAGAATCGATCTCGTGCAGTGACCGTTATTACTCATGCTTATGTCTATCAGTTCTATCTCCCACATATTGCTTTGTTAAACCCTGGTTCAAACACGTTACATTACATGTATCTTATTCAAGTTTTTTTTAATGATAGCTATGTAAAGATACCGCCAGGAGTAACCAAAGTAAATGTTTTATGGTTCCTTACATAATGATACACATGTTTCATGATTAGAAAACAAAAGGGCTTTTTGAAGTAGAATATGGGCTGCATAATTTTATACTGTATTGTTATCATGAGTCATCATTTTTATATAACATAAAATGCATAATTATGATGTAAATCTATCAAAATTACTTGCTGTTCGTGACAACTAACCCACCAGAATGAATAGCGATTGTGAGATTGGCGGACTGGACTGAAGTAATGATAATTATCTTTGAATAGGAGTGGAAAGAAGAAAGCGGGAACCACGAAGTAACTAGGATTTTCAGGACCTGTACAAAAGTAAGAATTGAAAATAATTATTGAGGTAATGATAACACCAACAATAAAGCGAAGCTTGAGGAAAAGAACAAGAAACTGTAACAACAATAACAACAACAATAACAGCAGCAGCAACAAGAATGTAAACAACAACAACCACAACAACAGCAACAAAATAACATCACCGTCATCAGCAACAAATATGACAATAATGATCGTAAACCTATAAATCAATAATCATTTCTTAGAATCGGTTTTCTGAGAGAGAGAGAGAGAGAGAGAGAGAGAGAGAGAGAGAGAGAGAGAGAGAGAGAGAGAGAGAGAGAGAGAGAGAGAGGGAGAGAGAGAGAGAGGGAGAGAGAGAGAGAAAGAGAGAGAAAGAGAGAACAATCGTGTATTGTATCGTTATGGTAGCAGGTGGATCAGTCTGTTCAGCATTTGGAGTGTTCACATTATTGCCATGACGAGGGGAAGTGAAAGGAAGAAGAAATATTAATATCAGCCACATATGTTACAGTCTTAACCGCACACTAACTCTTAACACTACAGCAATTTATGAATTCTCCCTCAATTAATTTTGTCCATTGCAATTTGACACCGTGACACAGTTCGTTTTCAAACTTATCTACCGTATTTACTCCAGTAAACCCGCAGCTAGTCGAGAATGTGAAGGACATACAAAATCTAGCGTATAAGGCCAGGGTTCCTCTTCTTGCTTTCAATCACAGCTTCAGTTTTTTTGGTCTATAGATATTGTAGTGTACTACTAATGTATGGCTGGAGAGGCAAGTAGTTGAATGGATGAATATGTAGGACGGAATGGGGGAGGACTGTGAGCATCTACGTGATAAATTCTGAGCTTTAACACATTATCTTGGAAAGTTTGCCTTCTGGGATTTTACGGAATTACTGTGAAGCTTATTCTGGAAAAGAAAATGTCAAAATATTAAAAACGCTAGAAAGTTTCCTATCACTGTCGGGGATCGAACCTAATATCTCTCGGCTTGCCCGTTGGATGTGTAGACCACTGAACTAAAGGGACATTAGCTCCATAGTAATTTCAATGTAAAAATCCTACAGTTGAATCTCTTTAATATTTAGACAACACATAACAGCCTCCCTCCAACCCCTCACGCACACGAAAAAGCATATTATACACATGTCATACACATTGTTCACTTTTATTCACTCTGACATTATTTGCATAAGTTAGGACAGGGCAAGGATAATTAATATTAATTATCTTCAGAATCTTGAGTGTAATATTTTTCAGACATTACCAAACTGAGGGGTATTGTTTGGTCGTTGAGATCTAAGTTCGCATGCTAAAATTCAAACAAATTGCATTGAATGGTATGGATTTAAAACTGACAGCACTGTTACATAGTCGTTTACCGCACATAAACTATACGCAGTATAACTGACATACCAGCCTACCACTACAGTCTCGTGATACAAACAAACAGAAAAGGTCAATAAACTAATACAAATGCTCAATGTAAGTTTTGCACAGAAAAATAATGAATATTTATTAAGTTCTATATGTTTAAAAAAAAGATGATAAGATTAAGAACGATATAACAAGCACAACAGAAGAGATTGAATAGGCTAATAAATGCATTAAGGACAAAGGGTGAAGAGTGAAAGTTATTTGCTAATCCTAATGTTCTTCTTTGATTTAAACGACTAAAATGTCAGCTTGAGTCCTTGGTGAACAAGTATTCATGGATTTTCACTTTGAAATTGTCCTAATGCAAATTCCATTTCTTCACTATTATTCTTGAAGACAAGAGATCTGGATTATCACACACAAGTCCTTGAAACCTAAAGACAATAAGCAGTTTGGTCCCAATAGTTTCTTTTCGGAAATCCCTGCAACTCGTAAAAAAAAAACAAGTTGAAAGTTCTCGAAGCTCTCGTAGAAAATAAGTTGAAAGTTCTGGAAACTCTAGGAAATATTTGGAAGTTCTTGAAGCTCGTAGAAAATAACTTGAAGGTCTCTACGCTTCAGTAAGGTCTACCCAGTTGGAGTAACGAAGTATAAGATCTATATGATTCTCTTCTCTCTTCAGTCCGACACAACAGTAACTTGATATGTCACTTAACAAATCCAAATTGAAAATGAATCTTTGAGATTAGTATATTCCAATAAACACAACCAATGGTAAAAAAGGACTGTGACCAGGTCCGAAGCCTGAAAAGTTCAAAAGCAATATGGGGATAATATCTCATGTGTACAAACTTGATCATATAAAAAACATATGAATAAAAAGTTATGATCTTGGCCAGAGATATAACAATCTTATAATATAAACAAAAATGCAAATACATCCACAATAAAAAGGTACCAGAAAATATAAAGAAGCTTGTTTTTTTTAACACTTAACTGTGTTTATAAAAGTGCACATACAGCTTTCAACAAAGAAATGGAAATGGATTCGAACGAAATGTATTACATTCAGTTGTTGTTGTTGTTTTTTTTTTTACTTCAACAAGAAAAATCAAAAATTCACAGCAAAACAAATGACATAAACTTTCATACATGTGCAAAGTGGAGACCCATAACGTTTAGACAAAACGTTACTTTACTTCTTCATGTGCGTCCCCACGCACTTCTTAAAATATAGCTCACACAAAAAAATACAGCACCGGTACTCACCAAAAGCCAACCAAATCAAAACTTAAAGGAACCTGGAGAGACAACAGGTCCTGTCGAAAACTTTAACGTCTCCAATAAAATATTTGCGGGACAGGCACTAAGTACCCCTCGAAAGGAAGATACTGACAGCTCAAAGTCCCGCCTCCCGGACCAAGTCAACTAAGCCATGACCATCGGAAGAGAAATAAAAAATGTCAAGATGACTTTGTATTGGTCAAGAACGAAGGGGTCAACTTGCTAGTACGGACTACCACCACAAAAATTACTAACATGGCTCCTACCCAGAGATGACAACTGACGAACGCTTTGTTACATGCACGAACTATGAAAACTGCTCGGGTGCGTCATGTACGATACAACCTGAGCTAGACTGTGTCAATGACTATGAACGACACAATACTTTCGGTGTTGAAATCGTCGCTCACAGTTCAGCTATTATAAAATTAAACATTTTCTGTTACTTTCTATCTCATAATGTTCATCCGGTGAGAAATCAGTACTAATTTCAGCTCTTGTATTCATGTCGCCTATCACAATCGCATTTCTTTCACACTACAGTCCCCACTACATTTTACCTGTAAATATTATTTTCAAATATAGTCTGGACTCATCTCAAATCTCAGCATCCATGCAACCGGAAGCCTGAGGTTACATGTAAAGAAATTAATACTAAATGTAACGTAAACACAAGACCATTCTCTGATCCCCACTCCACTTACTGTATATATCTTTGATTACGTTATTTCTGAAGCAACAAAGTAACCCTCCTGATTCATGTTTGGCCTTTTTTTTTTCCATTTCACTTGATGTTCATAGAAGCCTGCATACAACTTAAGTCAGAGCACTCAAAATTACACAGACCAAGGACAAAAGGAAACATGTGAGCTGCGGTTTAATCTGTTTCAGTCCGAGTATCAAATATCAAACTAGTCTTTTTACTTCGCTACAAAACGGTAATGTTGACATACTACTGTGATTGAAACAGTCTATGACTTCAGTCATATTAACAGCTTGGAAAAGATTCCATCTCCACGACTTCATCTTCCTGGTAACTGTGATCTGCCAGTGGAAATGAGCAATATTCTTTCTCTGTAAACAGCAGTGAATGATGATCCTTACAGGAAAAGTGCAGCTGTCTAAGCCATTCTTCTGCAAACTGTGTTGGACAAATTAACTCATATCCCACTGGTGTAGTAGTTCTCACATGATCTATGAACTGATGAAATGTATCAAAAGTGTATTGTCAAGCATTCCAAACAAAATCCCATGTATAATGCTAACGTCAATATTGATTCCCATGAGCTGAAGTAAATGGAAGTATAGACCACTACAAGAATGATCGACAGCTAAGGGTACAACTGGGTCAGATGTTACCTCAGGGTTTCACACAGGAAGAGCACTTGAGAAAATAAAACAACTTCAGTTTGTTAATATATTCATCAGTTCTTTGCATTCTCTCCGTTGAAAAAATGTCATCAAAGTTCACATCAGTGCCATCATTTCCAGAGATGTTAGTGTTGTCAGGCATGAATGCTTGGCTAGAGTCTGCATCAAGACAATCACCATGTGTCGTTGTTGTGTTGGAGTTTAACGACACATCAGCACGAGTATGGCTATATTGTGTCAAACATGGTAATATACGTTTACAGGTCAAGAAGAATAGAAGAAAGAGAGCGGGACAGAAGAAAGGAGCAAGGAGAGAGAGAGAGAGAGAGAGAGAGAGAGAGAGAGAGAGAGAGAGA
>JBCEWB010156014.1:0-10568 GCA_039654565.1 Peronia peronii
GGGGGGGGAGAATCCTTTGGCTGAAATAGGAGCAGGTGGAGACTTCCAAGGAAATCATCCAGGATTTCTCAAACATTTTATAACTGGTGACGAGACAGTGCATCATGTAATGCCAGAAAAAAACGGGATTCCATGACCTGGATGCAACCATCTTCTCTGCCCAGAAAAAAGTTTGCAGCATTTGGCAAAAATACTTATGGCTACAGTGTTCTGGGATGCTAAAGATGTCCTTCTATTAGACATTTGCCTCATGGATAATGCACTGATATTGCTCCTTACTGTGAAACACTTGACCAATTGAGAGAAGCTGTGCACCACAAGAGACCAGGATTTCTGAGCAAGAGTGTCATTCTAAGATTCTTCAGCATGACAACGCAACACCCCACAATGCCAAATTGACAACAAACTGGCTCCATCGCTTATGGATTGGAGATTTTACCAAATCCATTCCGAAGTCTCAACATCCATGAGATTAACACCTGTTAGGGCCCCTGAAACCAAATCTTGGAAGAAAAAAAGTCTGACTGTGATGACAACCTCACTGGAGAAATGCGGGACTGGTTCTCATTGCTTGACGCAAGGTTCTTCAGGAAGGGTATCTATTCTCTGGCTCAGCGCTGACAAAAGGTGTGTCGGTCTCCAAGGAGAATACAGTCACTACAGTGAAAAGTAGCCAAAGAGTAAGTGACTCTTGTGTGAGTTTCAGTTAGATCCAAATAGAAATGTTTATTTTAATTTTCACATTACTTTCCCAACAGCCCTTGTATAATACTAACAGCTTTGCAAATCAATGAAGCTTAAGACATGACATATTTCTCATGGTTCACTGTTTCCTTCAACATGCAGAAGATTATTCAGCCTCTTTAATGTTTCATATAATATGCTTCCTCAAAATAATAAAAACTTCACAGCCAACCAACAGGTTTGGGACAACTTCAAATGATTTCTTTCTAAAGTAGGGTTTTGGGCATCCCAGTTTTAATGCTTATTCTACAAATTAGGGGGGATGTGGAAGGTGTCCTGGGAGTCATTTTGGAAACAGCTGGGGGAGGGGGGGGGGTGATTTTAATAATTACAATCGAATTCGGCATGGTTAACTTAGAAGTAACAATAAAAAGAAAGGTGAAATCACTCATGACTGCCATGGCAATGGCCATGACTTTGATTTTGGTTGCTATTCAGATATTGAGATAATGTTTGTAGTGCTTAGATCTAGTTCCTCTCACACGACATCATGAATTCGAATGGTCGCATGAGAGTTGTTTATGGAAAATCAACATATCAAAGTATCAAAAAACACCAAATAATATGCTCATGGTCTTAGAAAGACTAGATCTAAATCCAGAAAATAGCTACACTCGATAATTAGACCCTATGGTGACAGCACTGCCAATTACCCATAAAGACCTGCAAATCTGTCTAGACATAAAGGTGTAAAACTGGTGAGCAAAAAAAAAAAAAAAAAAAATACAGATTTGGTCAGTCTTATTCTATCTGAATATCCTCTACAATCACAGAAATAAAAAAATGTACTTTTTTTTGAGAGACTGTAAAATAACACTAATCTATACTTAATAAAAAGTAAATATCACCTGTTTTCAAAAAAAAAAAAGTATAGAATTTCAACTTAAGTTGCCATGCTTTTCACATTTTCACCTTCCAGCCAGACATGGTTTTCCTGGCAGCAATTCTGAAAAATGACTGGTGCCAAACTGTTGCAATGGGAAATAATGATATTTGCAAATCAGTGAGTATGTAATAGATGACATATGCCACCCATGCCACCAGTTTTACATAAACACAGAGGTGAGACAATAACTAGAATGAAATCAGGACAAAACAATGTGTTTGCTTTTATACTGAAAGAACAGGAGCAAGAAAACGCTGACACAATATTACACAAAAATGCCACAAAATACTTTTTTTTTACACATATTTCTTTTTAACACCTAACATCCATTTACCTGTTCAGTTCAAATGTAATAACACAAATGCATTCAAGATTACAAACAATTCACTGCACACATGCATATAGATTTATTTACCTCCTGAGGATATATCACTTTTCTTTTTTACCATCACCGAGATGTTAAATGATAATAAAGCCACTGTCAGTTATATCAATAAGGGAACTGCTTGGCAATCTAAATGCACACAAATGGAATTTCCTAAAAACTTGATACATAAAGGAACACAGCAGCCACAATATAATTGCTATTAGTTTACAAATGCTTATAGTCAAGAATTTAAACAAGGAACAATGCCTCAAGAGTTACACAATAAGTCCACCCACTATTAGATTCATTACACACTTTTGGAAATGGTGTGTGTTACAGCTCAAATCTCTGCTTTCACAGATTCATCAGAATACTCCTTTGTATTTCATTTTATTCCATTTGTTGCAACACTCAAAAGAGTCTCCAACAAAAGACTTGATTATTTTCATTTTCATGCATTGACAATTATGTGAACTTTATAAACTGCAACATGCTTACATAATAAATTTACAAAAAAAAAAAACGGAGAGTGATCAATGGTCAACAAATAAGAATTCAAGTGAATCAAACAGTACTCAAAGAAATGACAACACAAAAGGGACTGAATAAAATTTGGTATACATTTTTCTCATCACTAAGAACACCAAACAGCTGCAAACCTTGATTTCCTGCTTCCACCTCCTCCTCCTCCACCACGGTAGCCGTCATTTGCTGGTCTGTTACCAGTTCTTGGTGGTCCCCTGTTACCCCACCTTGATCTGCCAGATGACATTTCTACACGCACTCTCCGGCCATTGATTTTCCTATATGAGAGATCATAAGAGGCATTTGAAAACAAAGCTATGACAGTCTGTCCGATATAGTTCTTTTAGCAATTAAAAAAATTATCACTTTCCAATATTACTTCAAATACATCATGAAATCTTGAATTATACTATGCACTGCTACCATCTCAACTCGATAAGAAAATCAGTCATAAGATGAGCATTTTTCAAACTCACTGTTTCTGGATCCCACTTCTAAATATAGTAAAATGATGTGGCAGTCTAACTGGTTATTTGATACAATCTTTTTATTAATTTCTGGATAGTTTTCATGCAAAAAAAAAAAAAAAAAAAAAAGCAAGCTCTAAGGATGAGCCTTGTTGACATTTTATCATGTTGTATAAGTGCACCTAATATGTAACAAAAAAAAAAAAAGTTAATTCACCCTATGCCAGATACTTCATTTTTAGAAACTCTCCAACGTAAAACAGGTCTCTATTTCTCGAAGCACAAAGGTCACTGATGTTCAGGTGACAAAAAAAAACAAAGGGGCTCAAGAGCAAACCTCTATTGTACTGATTTATTATAACTGATATTGAGATTATTAACTTTCGCCATGTTCCTTTAATTTGTCTTCCTATGGTGAAGCTGGTTATGGAATAACAGTTCTGATCATCGCCATGTCACTATCACATTAACAGAGTTTTTCTGAGAGATCCTGTTTGTTTTGCCACAAACTATCAAAACAACAAGCATCTCCTGTAAATTCCTGAAAGCAACGACATCTCCAGCCTTCAGGTTAGTTATACACTAATCTGCATCTAAAATAAATTTCAGCGCTGCACCACTTGCAGATTTACAACTGTCCCTAAGGTCTTCATCAATATGTTTCAATGTATCATACGTACATTTTTCATTAACCTTCTAAACAGAACTTAAATCAGACACTTCCTCTCTTAATGACTGTTCAAACTTACGCTCCATCTAAAGCTCTGACTGCATCTTCAGCATCTCGGCTGTCTTCAAACTCAACAAATGCAAAGCCAGGGGGTTTCCGGGCTACCCATACATTGCGCAGTTGCCCATACTTTGAGAATTTTTCTTCCAGTTCTTGTTTGGCACAACCATACCCTAAGTCACCAACATAAACTTTGCAGTCCAAACTCCAGTCTCTCATTGGTGCATTCCGTGACATAGTTCTGCTTTTGTATATGTTCTGTCCAAATCTACAAATGATGTAGAAAAAAATTTAAAACAATACAAATTGCAATGTGCCTAAACAATGAATGAATGAAACTAACAACAACAAATCTGAAGATAAATGTTCCTTCTTGTCATTGAATCCTGTAATGTATTGCTTTATTTATCTAAACCAACATTTCTGCTAATATCCATCATCATTTTCTGAATAATGCACTTCTGATTACACAAAACAACCTCAATTAATGGGCCCTGATGGAGGAAAAATATGAAATATTACAATCACATACATATTGTTCCTACAGCTTTTGCAAATGGTAGTGACTGCTTGACGACAATCCTGTTCATTTATAAGAAAAATGTTCGTTTAACTTGGTATGCATATGCATGAGGAGTGATGTGGCATATGTGTAGCACTTCCTGTGAACTATTTTTATTCCTGATCAATCATAAGGTGAAAGAGGGCAGGGGGAAGAAAAAGAGAATAACATGCCACATTTCTGAGAATCTTTATACCTATACATTTATAAGTTTTCTTGTTCTTTATTCATCACTTTTGCAATACAAAAGAAGAAAGTACACAAGAAAACATGGCTGCATCTTTATGTATATTTACACAACATGACAGCTGAATATATGCCAGGATGTCTTTCATCTATTTTTAAATTTTTTACGTTTGTGTAGCTAGTATTTTTTTTCCAATTTCAACACATATGCACAGTTTCCCAGAATAATGATTTTATTTCAAACAAAGAAGGTAATGCAGCAAATATTATTGATTTGCAAAAAATGACCTGCTAAGAAGACAAACGTAGTTATTTATTTTCATTAGCTGATCAGGTAAAAAGCACAAGTGTGAGGTTTAGGACTGTGGACTTGTTATCTTGGATTCGTACTGCTTCATAGAAAAGCAAAACAATACTTGCTTTCATTATTTGTGCACCTGGCGGGTTCCCTTATCTGCATTAGGAAATGACTATAAGATAGATACAGCCCTGCTAACTACCACCATTACTCATATCAATATAATAAAGCATAACTGAAGCTTTCCATTTTCTACATTGTCTATCACTGTGTTTATCACAATTTATCCTGAAAATTATCAATTTAATTAAAGAAAGAAAAACTACAAAAGAATACATACAAATGTTTATGAAACTTGAAACAGACAACAAACATAATTATCCCTCATAATGCACTTGTATTAGAACCAAGATTTAATTTATCCTTCATAGTACATTGAAGAACAAAAGTTTGGGATATATAGAGTACACTAAGACTTGAGCCTATATTTTAACTACGATACAAGTGCATCACACTAAATAGATTTTTTTCCTGATCATACAACACATCTACACTGATGTTGATGGATGTCTGCTCTCACTCTCAGGTGTTTGAAATAGATGCTTTAATATCGCACACATGCTTTTACAGATATCAATAGAAAAAAGAAATATTTGAACAGGTCACCCAGTGCTTACTAAACCACTACTACTAAGGCAATTTTCATTAGCTTCTACCTAGGCAAGTTGCTCTTAACACTTCAATATTTCATGAAAGAAACAATGAATGAATTGGCAAATCTTTTTTTCTGTCCCTGCTCTTATGAGGGAAAAGGAAAAGATAATGCTTGGGTAGATGTAACTTAAATCCTGCTTGGGTGGCACTTCTTGCTAGAAAAAGTTAGATCTAGAAAACAGTAACACTCGAGGAATATGATGAGGACACTATTAGGACATGCACTGTCCGGTTCCTGTGAAAACTTGCAAACTTCTCAAAAAGGCCTAGACTTGTTGAATGCTATTTCTGTTGTTGAGTGAGGCTGGGAAAGGGGAGGAGAAGGGGCAAAATGTTCCACCTTTTGGGTGAAAACAGTTTGGCATCCCTGACTAGTCTGTTTTTCATACGTCCTGACACTAATCTGTGTCACCCAGAGATGTGTCTAGTTTCGCCAGTCATGTTGAATGAAATAAGTTAACTTGCAGTTTTGCTGTGGCATGATGGGAGGGGAATATAGGGAAGAAGTATTGCTGTGCAAAAATATGTTCTAGTTTAGTGTGATTGTTCAAACCATCCCCACCCCAAAAATCCCGACATCGCAGTTTCTTTCTCAAAGTGCCATGAAACAGGGATTTAGAATAACATATTAAGAAGGATTCAGTAGGCGATTCTTTGAATGGAAATGCTAAAAAATACACAAAAAAAACATTTAAAAAAAATAAATCTTACAGTGTGAGCTGAACAGACCGGTGAAAAAGTTAGTTGATTTATATCTATGCTGATGTCAGGCATATGGCAATCTCAACTGGCTCTGTTCCGTGTATACTAGAAACTCATATCCAGCTCAAATGTTTGCAGAAAAGCGAGAAAATTTGATTCATTCATTTATCACTAGAAAACCCCCTTAATGCACTGACCCTCCAGTCCTTTAGATCTTGTCAAAATGATAAAACTCTAAGCTAAACATCTAGAGAACTGGATGGTCAGTGTCATAGGGCAGGTATTCGTGTTACCTATGTCTGCATCATGTTATCAGATTACACCAATTTGAATCAAAATTGGATGCTTTTCACAGCTTTATGTTTTGAAAAAAAAATCGGCCATTTTGAATGAAATTGGTGCATTCTGATTTGATGTACGTACTGAGTAACGGAAACAATCCTCTACCCCGCCACTCCCATGGTCCCCGTCTGTTTTCTACTAGGAAGTTGCGGAAATGGCACATATCGATTACTGCATGATTATGCTTGCTAATTTAAGTCTATATCCCTACCCTTCCCTAGCCCTAACCTTATCTTGCTCAAAAGTAAACAGCACAACACCAATAAACAATCAACCAAAGAAGTTAATTTGTCATCTATAGCATTTTGTCCGTGCAATAGACACAGTATGATAGTAGCTTTCCTAACCATGGCCCTAGAGTAAAGGCAGGTTGTGCGCCCCAATGGTGAATGCACCCCCCCTTGCTCCCATTCATTTCTCCTAAGCCCAGCATCTTTTTCATATTGAAATAGAAAAACTTAAAAGGATTTTGTTTTGTTTCTTTCTGTTGTTCAATTGGTTTCTTCTAGCAAGTACCGCCCAAATTCAGATCAGAATTTTTCGTTCACTTTACAACCATTTCTGCTAATCTAGGTCGGTGATGTCATAAGGTTCCTAGAACACAAAATGAGCCAATGAGAATTTGCCATTTATTATGATGTTTATTTTAAGACTAAATGATATCCCCCTTGGATTTACAGGCTTGATTGAATGATGAGGCCCATGTATGAAGGAGTGGCACTTTGACAATCGAAATTTGCTTTGGGAGGTGATACGCCCCACCCCCAGGTGCACAGCTGTGAAGTGTTCGGCGCAGGCAGACTGCTCTAGCTGCAACACAATTTTGCCTGAACTTTATCACACTGTATGTTGTCTACCAATTGCTCTACGGGAAAACGAAAATAACTGCAGAAACGCTTAATCTCTCCTCCGATTGGTTGTTAATAAACGAGCAAGATCCGAAGAGATTTTGAAATCGAAACTAGCCTCCGAAGTGAGTCACCTCTCATTTTGGGTGTTCAGTCGGGCGATTCTGCCATTCATAGCAGCCAATCCACTTCACACACTAGCAACTCGGCTCCTGTCCATGATATGAGTGTAAAATTAGTATCAATCAATAGCACAGTCTTTCCCAAACACAGTGATACCAAATTTATGGGCCTAAGAGTAGTGGAATATTTTTTTTAATAATTTTTTTCCAGGGCAGGGGTCTGTCGCACACAGAGTGCTGCTTAGAACCCGAATGCCGGTTCACGTTTGGCATTGCTACTCCATTATTATTCTGCAAGGTGGGAGAGGGGGATCGGTTGCAATGACTATCCTGGGTGTGTTGTACTCAGCAACCTATGTGGCAGTGACCTCACCTAGGACACAATCACCAGACCCAAAATTTTTCTGAACATTATTCAAAACAGCTTTAAAATAGTTAGCTTATTCAATACAACAATGGTCAGGTGATGCGTTCTGATGAGAGCTTTCAGTGGGTATATTTGGTTCTTTAGTTGGATCCATAGGCCGGCAGTTATCACCATTCAAAGTCCTTAACAGGAGCACATACTTGCCTTTACTCTCTATAATTAGAATGCAGTATCCTCAAGGGACCAGTTTTCGCCGCCTGATGCATTTCTGTAATTACATTGGTGTTTTTGTGATCATGCATGCATGACTTTTCGTGTTCCAATTTCCAAGAGATGTCACGCGAATAGTGCTGTGCTTTTTTTTCCTTCTAAATCACTTTCCAAGATAAGATAAACAGCCATACCTGCAAAAAATGGCTTTTTCACCATTACTTTTTGATTACTAATGAAACTGATCAGAAGAAGCTTAAGATGATGACAGTTTTAATTTTTTCATGTTGACATCGCGAGCTGAAATGCAGCAGACAACAAACACCTAAAAATAGAAAGGAATTCTGACCCAATTATTATCCTGTTTTCTATAGCAAACCATATGACATTGTTAACAATTTACATTGTTTCTTTTGTAGGTCTGAATGATAAGCATATTATCTAGTGAAAAACATGTTTTTTTTTTCAACTTTTTTTTTTGTGCTGTCCTGGTTTCAGAATTTTTCAATAAAGTTCAAGTTTTAAGCATTTTGGAGTTCTCAAAGAGTCTCCTCTATGTAATTTAAGTAAATTTTAAACAATAACATGATAGACAAGGCCCTAAAATGACCATCTGAATTACCATACTCATGGCAAAATCTGGTCCCAATCAGCGATCAGCTTCTCATGTGCCCCAGATCTGACCCTGTTCACGTGGAAGCTAAGCAGGTCAACATAGCGGCTCATTTGGACTGCAAAACATCATGTCAGGATCTATGAATGGTGCACCTTCCCAATGTAACTGAAATTTCTATTTCAATCCCTATATTTCTGTTGATATTTGGTCCGTTTTCTCTTGCTGTGTTTAACGCGGGGAAAACTGGTCCCACTAGGATAATTGATATCATGTATCATTTTCGTGACTTCTGTAGTAAAAACAGACTGGAACCAAGAACATCGTGTCAGGATCTATGAATGGTGCACCTTCCCAATGTAACTGAAATTTCTACTTCAATCCCTATATTTCCGTTGATATTTGGTCTGTTTTCTCTTGCTGTGTTTAATGCAGGGAAAACTGGTCCCACTAGGATAATTGATATGTGTCCTTTTCGTGACTTCTGTAGTAGAAACAGGCTGGAACCAAGAAATCACGGGAGTGCCCCCCTGCCCGGAACCACGAAATCATGGGAGTACCCTCCCCCCCTCCTTTCCCCCTAACCCACTGGTTCTCCAGACCAGTCCTCACTTTAGATGTTGATCTAGAATAGATCTAGATTTAGAGTGGTGTGACAATATCCGTCAGTTGATGCTAACCGTCATACTTTGCCAAATTATTTTTTCTACATGTTCTGGTGATCCCAGCAGGACATGTGACTATTGAATATATATCAGGGCTCTTTTGTTTGTTGTGCCATTCATTTGACAGATTAAAATCAGGCCTGTGCTTTCTACAGTGGTTCCATACTGATACTAACCGCTGCTAACAGTTTCTGTAAGCTTTGACCCATGTGATAATAAGGTCACTGGCAATCCCCATACTCCCTGTTAAGCATGCAAATAGGCAAATATAAAATTAGAGAATATTCTGATTGGCTAGTAGGCGCTACAACAAGGAAATCCTCCTTGAGGCCCTGACTGATAGGGGGGAATGATGGACATCGTCAACAAAATTATGCTGTGTGGAAGTTGTCCGCCATGTACCTGATGGATATCCTCAACAAGAGTGTCTGATACTGTCAACACTGATAATAGTCTACTCAATGCATATTTGCACACATAGCATGCGATCTTTGCTCACAAGAAATAAATCTAAATTAAATGCATGCTATCAAGAGCCTCAAGTGAAGCAAGTATGCAATGTACAGCACTGTAATCAAGGCTTTGTCAAGCAAAGTGGGGCCTTAGTGTCTACTGTCTGGAATTCTTGTAGCTTACTTAGTAGTTATAGTACTCATTCTGTCTATCCATACTTTATGTTCAGATTCATTGCTGACAATTTAATACTGACAACAAATTGCACTCTTCATGGCTTTCCCATTTTCCATGACTGTTCATTTACCATCAGTATAAGAGAACAAGCACAGCCTTTATTTTATTCTACTGAGCATGGAGCAAATATAATTAGTCCCAGGAAAATTTTATTGGTTCTGTGGCCAATATGTAGCCAAGTTGGGCACAAGACTAAATGAAATGCATGTCCCAAAGTGCGACATGCTTCTCTCTAGCACCAGATATTAGGCTGATTTTCGTCAATTATCAGGTATCTTCACTCTTATGCTGTTCTTCTTCATCTTAACCAAATGATATGATTTTGGTGTCAAAATGAAGTTTTCTCTCATTTCTTCCGTCTTTTTTATGATCATTTGCCAAAACGTGGGGAAAATTCTATATCACTAATTGAAACTTCTGACAAAGTATTAATTTTCATCATTTGAATTTCAAATGTGTATGACAAAATGGATAAGAAATCAGCATGAGCTGTTTTGTAGGATATGTTGGTCTCTTTGTCTTGTAAATGA
>JBCEWB010156025.1:0-25988 GCA_039654565.1 Peronia peronii
TAGATAGATAGATAGATAGATAGATAGATAGATAGATAGATAGATAGATAGATAGATAGATAGATAGATAGATACAATTAATAATTTCGACTCCAGGATGCTTTATTTCCTCTCCTCTTATCTAACCATCCATCCGCTTACCTGAGCTCTGATAGACACGTCGCTGCTATCTTCCTCATGATAGCTTGTTGGCCTATCCACTATCCAGCCCACTCGTTCATATTGCAGCAAGGCCAGACTCTGCACTCCGTCTGTAGACAACACAAGCTGAAAACTGTTGACCTGGCAAAGGTCAGTGGAATGAATACATAGCTGAGTAAATAATAATAATAACAATAGAGAACATTTGTATAGCGCCTATCCACGTACAGTATGCTCTTTACAATCTATTGTTATAGAGTGGTTTGTGAAGTAATAATTTAATTATTCTTTTAAAAAAGCTATTAAGATAAGATACGATTAAAATAAATTATGGTGAAAAAAGGTAAAGTAACAATGGGCTAAAAATAGGATAGGATAGGAAAGGATAGGGTTTAATAGGAAAGGATAGGTTCAGGATAGGACAGGACAGGACAGGATAGGATAGGAAAAGACAAGATAGGACAGGATGGGATAGGATAGGAAAAGACAAGATCTGATATGATAGGATAAGATAGGATAGGATAGGATTGAATAGGAAGGGACAAGACAGCATAGGATAGGAAAAGACAGGATAGGATAGGATAGAAAAAGACAAGATAGGATAGGATAGAAAAAGACAGGATAGGATAGGAAAAGACAGGATAGGATAGGATAGGATAGGATGGGATAGGATAGGATAGGATAGGAACAGACAGGATAGGATAGGATAGGATAGGATAGGAATAGACAGGATGAATATGATTGATAAGATAAGATGGGAAAAGAAATAAATATTATTCATCTGAGACAAAGTGATTGGGGAGACATGTTAAAGAAGTGATAGACACCAAAATATTGAAAATTCACTTCTCATGGCCATCTTTGATAGTGACCCCTGATTCCATATCTTATCCAAGACCACATTTAGCCCACAAATTACCTGGCCTTCTGAAATATTGGTGTAATTAGCACTGCCGACGTCATCCCAGGTAACAACGAGTGCATAATTTGGTTGAAAACTCGTAGAAAATTCTCTGAATGTATGGGCCCGATTTGAGATTTGGGATAGACATTCGGGGTCCTTCGTCAACCTGAGGAATTGTGAGGGTGAGAGAATAAGGGAATAGATGTTTTCTGACTCAGTAGATAACTTACTGGTACATCATCACATCCAGCATAGACCTCCGCCAAAAAAATGTATACACACTTAGGAAAATAAGAACTTGTATAAACAGTAGCTTGGCGTACAAATAATATGTCTGGAAGCCAATGACCACCACTTTCAGCTCATCTTGTAACTGTAGATGTCATTGATAATGCATATTAAATCTTGATGCATGATTACTTTATTATTAAGATATATTTAAATATTTTTTTCACTGATTTCACCGATTGTTTTACTGTACACATTTTTAAAATTATTATTTTGACACTGTATATACGTCTAATTCCTCCATTTCGACTGCATACCATCACCACATCTGAAAGATCCACACAAGACTGCATTACGATTACAGCTGCGTTAATAACATGTACATTTTATGGATCGTACCCGAAGCAGGTCAATCCGATATCTACCACAGATCACTTCTTCAGAATACTGTAGTACATAATATCACAGCCACATTGTGGCCTATCCTAGATAACGCCAATCCTACGCACTTCGTTTTACCTACACATACACATTCACAAACACACACACGGACGCACACACACACGCACACATGCACCCACATACACACATGTGGGTGCACACACATACACACACATGCACACACACACAGAGGAAAGTACATCTGCACCAACTTTCTGCCACACTTTATTGGTCGGCTACAACAATCCACAGCTACAATATGTCCCACATAGCATGTTGATTTTGATAAGTAAGTATACTACTTGGCCGAGATTCATAGCTTATACCTCAAATGTTCAGTCCAGATTAGCCAGATAGGAGCAGAGAATATCTTTCTAAGCCGTGAAAAAAAATGTCTTAAACTTGTTAGACCTTCAAAGGACACCCACTCAACCTAAGAGCATGAAGGAAAACACAGATCGCGCGTTCAAAGCCGATCTTCTCAAACATATCGGCTTTAACCCTCTGAGAGACAAAACATTATTTAAAATAAAAATGTTACTATTATGATAAAAATAATAATATAATAAATATATTTTTTTAAATGCTGAGTTTAAATACAGTAGAGAGATATCATTTCATTGCGTGAACATGTCACAGGTAATTATTTTCCTGTATAACATTTCCTAATACGAAAGACACAAGATTCCAATGCCATTAGTCTTAAAAAAATAATAAAATCGTACTCTGATTTGGATATGTTGCATTCGGGTTCTGCACAGTACCGATATAATGAATATCCCTCATCAAAAGTCCCATATTATGTTACAGTCACACATAAGATATAGCACTCATATAAGTCTAAGCACATATCGCCATCTCACCGTTACGTAGAATTATCGAATGCACCCCAAGTGTGACAGATACTTCACCTACCTGTAAGTCACATTGCCAGAACCTCCCATGTCCTCTGTCAGGATCACTGACCCCCAGATGGCCAAAGCAGGAAAGTCTACATGGCTGTGTTGGTCAATCATATGTACATCTCGTGTTGTACTGTCAAATGTCAGAAAGGCATCTCTGTAGATCTGGGGAGAGCACAGAACTCAGTGCCGGTGACTTAGTTATACACTTAGGAAAAGGAATTCTCATCTCAAACAGTATCACTCTTATATAACTTCACCAGCGGAGAAATAATTAAACCTTTGAAAGTGGATTTATATAGACATCACAATCATCTATGACTGATGGATCCATAGGCATCATAATCGTCATATTTATTTTAGAATATCTTGTTAGGATTAGGGTTGGAGTTGAAATTGGGGTTGGGATTGGGATTAAGTTTGGGATTGGGGTGGCGGTTGGGATTGGGGTTGTGGTTGGGATTGGGGTTGGGGTTGGGATTGAGGTTGGGGTTGGGATTGGTTTGGGGTTGAGGTTGAGATTGGAATTGAGTTGAGATTGAGTTGGGATTGGGGTTGGGGTTGGGGTTGGGGTTGGGGTTAGGATGAAATTGAGATTGAGATTGTTAATAGGTTTGGGCTTGGGATAGGAATTGAACTGAGATTGGAGTTGGGATTGGAGTTGGGATTGGAGTTGGATTTGGGGTTGGGGTTACGTATCAATCGGCAGTGTGGTGCCTGACCAGCCCTAACTGATCAATAGGCATTATGGTATCCATCTATCCACGGCTGCCGAAGCTAAAACTTGCAGGACACGATGTTCAACTTATCTTTGTCTTTAGACACTCTTGTGACTGGAATTTCGAGCATTCTGATATGAGACTATCTGTGCTGAGCACCTATAAGAATATCATGTTCTTATCACATTACTACATCCGATAATCGAGGAATCAATAGGCGGGGGAAATAAAGTGACTGGGTCTAAAGCTCAAGCTCGACTCTTCATCCAATTAATCAGTGACTCAAGGAACTTCTAACTACTTGCTTGATGAATTTCCATTATCAGTCTATTCAATTCAGTTGTTAATCCTGAAAGACTGAAAATTAAGGATCCTGGATCTTATCAGAGAGGAGTCAGAGAATGAACATGGAGGATCCTGTCGTATAAGTTAAAAAATTTAATGACAAAGCACAAGCTTAGTTAGATTACACCGACGGTAAAGAAGAGGTGGAATAGTCAAGACTTACCATTGTCTGTGAATGCGTGTATCCATAGAATGGAAATGGTGGACTCAGATCCAACAGTGGAGATCTGTCACTCAGAAGTTCTGTGTCACCCGACTGACTGCCGTATGGAAATATGAAGGCGTGGCCAGCATTAAGCAACGCCCACATCACTGCAAGTCCCGCCGATCCACGCATACATCTGCTTTTGTGAAAAGGAATGTCGACGATCTGTTCCATTGCCAAAGGTATGTCTCAGAATTGCATTCATTTAGAGTGATGTCGAGACATTGTATTCTCAAACTTCCCAATCTTTTGGGGGATTTATTAGCTCCTGTGATGCTTATTTGCAAGACCAGGTACCATTTCAGGTTTAGTAGAAATGTTGTATAATATATAAATGTTGTTACGATGTTAAATTTTCCCCGAATACGGGCAACACTTGTGGGCGAATTTCAATATTTAGCAGTGACAAAAATGGGTAGCTTTAAATTTTGATTTGAAATTATCTTATTTCACCGTCAATACTGAACTGAGCTATTGCGTTGTCAATTAGGACATATATGCAATAATTTGAGTTTTAATATTTCATTCGATGTTAAATGCTAATCGTTACTTTTAAATACCACAGGATCACAAGTGATCGCACTTTCAAGACTTATGAAATATGAATTCTAAAACACTGGTCTTTTGACGGTTGTGGGTGTACAAACAAAGCCAAGTTTCACTAAGCTGTGGGCTGGCAATTATTTTTCTCAAAGGGCACACACGAGAAACTTCAGCTGTGTTAGAGGGCCGAGCCAAAAACAGTCCAAACTTAACTACATGTATGTTCAATAATTGATGTTTTCTAACTGTGCAGACCATCAGACTATACCATTTAATTTACGCGTATTAATGGCAATTAAAGTACTGAATATATTCCATTATGATAGACGTATATAATTCAAAACAAACAAACAAATAAACAAACAAAAACCAAACCAGACAAAAACAAAACAAAACAAATTGTTCAAAATTTCAAATCAATACACAGGAAAACAATGATTACATTAGTACATTTTCTGTTTGTGAGTAACTGCATGCGACTTGAACAGGAAGGCTCAAGGGTTGGTAAAAAGCCTAAGTTTGCACTAAGAGGCTGGAAGCGGAAATCAAATAACATATACATGTAATATAAAAAACAAAACGACTTTGCATTGATTAAGTCTATCTCCCAACGAAAATATTTCTTAGCACTAAATTAGAGTTTCATTCGTCCTCTCAGTTTCCAAGAAAAACTACCTGAATTTCTCAGTAACAGTTGATAAAATGATAAGACATTTAGAAAGGATCACTTTATTTGCAAATTAGTCGATTGAAACACTGTTGTATTATGCTGCACTAGCAAGATCACAACTCTCGGGGATAGTATTCATAGCTCTCAAATGTATCAACAACAAACAGAAATACGATTGATATGGCACATAGACTACTTGTATACCAATATTGGAGCCGAAACAGAGAAGATTCTTAATTTTATAGAAGCCGAATATGGTTTTCCTGAACTGCTTGCAAATTGTGCTAATACAGACTATTTTTGTATATTTCTAACACGCAGAATATGAAAACTGAATCATAGTAATGCACGACTAATTTGTTTTCTGATTCTACAGAACACAGCCCGTGACACATCAGTTCATCACTGTTTCACAGATAACTGCATTTTCTCTTGATAACAAGAGAATAACAAAGACTATGTTTGAGATCCTTACTATCCAGTTGAAGAAGTAACAGCTGAATGACTTCATTGCAATGGTTTTGGTTTACCTTTTTTTTTCTCAACTGTCCACAAGTTCTTTTACCAGTTTGGTGCAGCTGTTACCGGTCAAATGTCACGATGACGTCACTGCCTGTTCTATCACGCTGGTTTATTTTTTTCACAATAAAATTTAGTCAGTGGATTTTTTCTCCACCCCAAATACACAAAAATATAACATTATTGCCGCAACCAAATGACTGTTATGATATCATTACTCTCTAGGGGATATCTGTGCTATGTTTTAAGTAGACACGTATCAATAAGTAATAAAAATAGCACACCACGAGAAAAGACGCTATTGTCGGTTGCCTAGAGCCACATTATAAACTCACTATACAAGCAAGCGAAATGTCTAGCCGTACTTAAGTTCGGCTAGTCTTAGTGTCTATATTGGTCATAGATGACGAATATAAGCTTATATACTGTATAACAATGTGGTTTGTGAATATCAGACCTTTTTTGCCGTTGTTATTGTTGTTTGTTTTGTTTGTTTGTTTGTTTGTTTTAATCAGAATAATCTTAGTATAATTAATGCTATCTTTCTTAATTTTCAGTGTCTCAGTCTCTTGATTTGTTTTGGGTTCAGTAACATCGTCTATTACGTTTCCGCACTTATTCTAAATACAGTAGATTGATTATTTATTTTATAGGAACAATTCAATTTAAGAATTAAAAAATGATACCAGTAATCATGAGTAATGTTGAGTAATTTTGTATCTCTCACCACTCAAAACTCACCTGGTTTCTACGAGCAATTCTATCAGAATTTACACAAAAATTGTCCTCGAACAGAATTTTCAGAAAGAACGAGCCATTTTTTTCAGTCAGCTAGTTTGCTTCTCTTTGCCAAGTACAACAGGTGTAGGACCAGCATTGCAAAGAACGAAAAAATTCACTTTTTATCTTTTTATTTGAAACACGTGAAACAAAAAGTTATGAAAAAACTATCACAATAAGAATAAAACATAGTCATCATATGGTGAACTTTTCAGATTTTCTGTTATTTATGTTTCACATAACAAGCAAAAAAGTGATTTTTCCTACTTTACAATGCGTATGTTATACCTCTTGTGCTTGGCAAAGGAGTGATTTTGTTGACGGTCAGAACTAACATCTCACCGATAATAGATACCATACATAGCCATTTTCAGAAACACTTTGACTTTCTGGTGAATCATATAAACACGTGATAGGTCAGGCGTGAGAATAAAACCCTAGGTAACAATGTAACAGATTGAGAAAATTACTTTTTTTTTTCGTGTGTATGACGTTGATCGAGACAAGGGCAACAACTGAGATGGTGTGTTATCAAAAGTTACGTAGTGCTGGCCCCTGTCTCTGTAGTGGTGTCACTGTGGTGTCACTCCAACATATTTTCTTTTGTGAATATGGTTAGAGTATTTTCATAAGGAATTTGGGATACTTGAAATGGTAATTAATGTACTTTGCAGACAGGCTAGACAGACTGACCAATCAATCAACAGATGGACAAACACGCATACAGACTGTGTATACATGGACAAGAAGAGAGACAGTCACATATGGAGGAAGAGATGGATGGATATGGATGGATGGATGGACGGATGGATGGATGGATGGATGGATGGATGGATGGATGGATGGATGAAATGATGGAGGGATGGATGGATGGATGGATGGATGAATGGATGGATGAATAGATCAATGGAAGAACATACAGATGACTGAATGGATCGGCAGACAAATGGCTAGACGGATGGCAGACAGACAGATGGATGGATGACAGACAGAATGACACATGGATGTAGAACAAAGATAAACAATCATAAAAGAAAATCTGCAACAAATGCCACTCTTGCAATATGTACAGCAAATTTTATTATCCCTGCTTCACCAAACATTCAGCACAGAACAAAAGCGTGTCAATGTAATAAAGTTTGACACAAACGAATGTTTGGTAATAGGTATTATATCACAACACATATACACGCCACCGTAAGATACTTCTCCTGCTCCTAACGCATCATTATTGCCTGATACATAAAACCGAACAGTGAAGAAAATGAGGGTAATGATGATGATGATGATGATGATGATGATGATGATAATAATGATGATGATGATGAAAATTTGGCTAGCGATATGAGTTCATTTTATTAACTCAAATCAAAATTCTTCATACTGTTTTTCAAACTGTTTTGATGTGTTTGATTAGTTGCCAATGGACAATCGTCTTAATTTTAAGACATTTTTTGTAAAATGATGATGATGACGATGATGATGACGATATTTTTCCCTGTTGCCTGATGAAAACCAAAAGAAAAGCTGGTTTGTGCCATCAAGTGATTTGATTTCTAACATATCAAGCTCTACAGGCTGTTGTTTGTTTATTTTTAGCGCCAGTTGCTGGTGGACAGTCTGTCTTAAATTTTAAGACATTTCTACATAATAATGATGATAATGATGATGATGATGATGATGAGCCAACAAGGTTAAAATTTTGGTTCATGATATCAATTTACTTAGTTTCTACCAAATTTCACATATTGTTATTATTTTTTATACATATTTAATAGTTGCTGGTAGACAGTCATCTTATATTTTAAGACATATTTATAAACTTATAATGATGATAATGATGATGGTCATGATGGTAATTTTTACAAAATTGGCCAAATTTTTTTTTCACATATTTAAAGATATATGTATTGAGTTAATTTCTGCTTCATAGTTCTGATCATCTTAATCAAGGTGGGCAAATTCTGCAAGATGATATGATAATGATGATGTCGAATCTCATAGGATTTTGTTTTTCCACATTTGAGCATATTGTTTCTTTGCTTGTATTAATATACATGCATGTCTTGCGACCAGGGCAAATGAGTCGGAAGTCACACTGGGCGATAAAGATCCATGGCCGTTTTCGGTCGTTTTTAACTACTTTCCGACTAAGATGCTAAATTTTTTTTTGTTTTCACAAAACGACAATTTAACCTTTTTTAACCTGAAAAAAGAAAAATTTTGGTATCATAGTTGGAAAATAGTAAAAAGCGATAAAAAATAATTGTAACTCAAAATCACCCAGCGCAACTTCCGACTCATTTGCTCTGGGCGCAAGACATATTCTGTTAGTTGTGGGTCAATGATCTGTGCCCTGATGTTCAAGACATGTCAAGTAAAATAATGATGGCAGTGATGATCATGATGATGAAAAATAATTAAACAGTTATGCAAAAAAATAGGTCCTTAAAAATAACATAACAATTGCACACTATCTTGAGGAAAAACTTATTCCACTCAAAACTTCATTTTTCTCCCGATAAACTGCTCATTTGCCATTGCATGAAGGACAGAAACTACATCTCTATATTCCTAAGTAAACCACAGCTGTAAATATTAGACGCTACCGTACATATGTTTCAATGTGATCGTTCTTTTTCATTCTTTTTAGTTTGATGTGTATGATGAGGATTGTCATGGATCAAGTTTAACACTTACAGCGAATGCAAAAAAAGCCCTCCCAGCCTGTACAATCTAACAACCATCTTTAATTTGCCATACAACCTGTTAAATAAGTTACTCTATTCCACAATTCAAACTAACTTTGAAATTACAACAATTTTTCATCATATTATTTTTTTTATTTTATTAAATTTAATTATTTTTCTGCCAGCTAGAAAATAAACTTACCTTTCCATACTATTGCAAGACAACCCTCTGCATCAGTTCGGTCTTTAAGAGCTGTACTTTATTCATTATATGGCAAAAGAGGCTGCAAACTTCATCTTGATTTTTCTCAAAACTGACATTTTCAGGGAAAAGGTCTTTTTTCAAAGAAAGATAAATCTAGAGATAAACATAGCATCTAAACTGATATCTATCCAGTGATATATTACAATGATGAAATACACTGTCTTTCCACTTATAGTCCATTTTGATTCCAAACTGTTTGGGTATTTGTAAACCCCAAATGCACCATCTCTCACTCTCTTTCATTTAAAAATCTATCATGCAAACAGACGGATACTACAAGCCACAGATTAAAGTTAAACTGTATCTATCAAGTGGTGTCAGTCATGATACAATAGTAAATGAACACTGTCATTATGTTTATGAACTATTTCCATATAGGCCTACAGCTCTTTATATTATAATGGATGCTTGTATACTCAAAATATGCTAACTTTCACAACACTTCTTCACCAACTACTGACAATACATCACTGTACAAAAGATCTTACTGAGTATATATGGCACACACCCACAACATTAATACAGTTGCTATATAACACAAACTGTTGCCCGGTATCTGTGAATGATACAACTGAGGCTATGGTACATACACGTATAGTTATACTTATCTCATAAATACAATATTATCCTGAAATGTACTGGTACATGTATATATGATGGGCCATTATAAGTTACTGTCAGTCAGTTACAGTTTGCCCTATTCTTCTCTTGTTAAACAAAACCTGCCGCATACATTGTACTCTTAACCTGAGGGTGGGAAAAAGTGTACATTCTTATTTAAAAATCCTATAAAATATTTAAAGGGAAAAAAAAAAAATCACAAAATAATAATAATAGTAATAATAATAATAATAATAATAATAATAATAATAATAATATTGTCAAAATAAAGAACAAAAAAAAAATATTTTTTTTTTAAAATTGAAAACAGCATAGTTTCACACAATAAACTGTGAAAAAATAAATGACAATAAATATGTGCATACAAGTACAAGTCAGGAATAATGTTAATCAGTAATTGATAATCTTATTCACTATGAATAATACCCTTTTAACTAAATATTTTGCCGGCAGCTTAACTTTTGTTAGCCATAATTCATTTTCTGACTTTGCTGAAATTAATTCCCTTCATAAATTTGTAAATTTTGGGGTATATATCAATATAGTATAAAAAAACACAACACAATTTTACCGCTTTTTCAAGCACCTCCCACTAGTTTTGTTTCTTTTTCAGTCGTTGAGCTTTTAAATTTTGAAGTAGTTCCATTTATGGCCATGTAGCATGGAGTTTTTGAGGCTAACCACATGTCACTTCAGTTAATAAGAGTCAACCCTCTCACTGCCGAAGCCCTTATCTTTTGTTCAGCTGACTCTTTTGTGCTAAAATCAGTGTCTTTGCCATGTTCTACAAAGCTAGATAGTCAAATTTCAAAACAATTTTAGCACTTAACATTAAAAAACTGTCACAGCTAGAGGAAAGATTTTGAAACGGTATCTTGAAATCATAGAGCTTTTACTTCAACATTTAAAGGGTTAAATTTAACCAATATAGCTATTATTGCAATATTACTATGAAATTAGGCACAGTTACAAACAAATAAATCTGGAACCATGGCGTTTGATCATGTTAAATTTAACCAGAATAGCTATTATTGCAATATCATTATGAAATTAGGCACAGTTACAAACAAATAAATCTGGATCAATGGCATTTGGTTATCCATAATGCTCCTGACTCTTAATAATATGCAAATTATATTGAAACTCTAGCTGCTGCTTCTATGTATCTAATGACTATAATTATTATCAGAATGCACTGAATTTTTCAGCAAAATATCATTCTAGATACAAAAAACAAAAATTCTATTTTCAGGCTTTAATTAACATACTCCTGCAAAGGCACAAAGTATGTGAATTCTAAAACAACCTGACGTCATCAACACCTGACAAAACATAAATGTACATGTAAAACATAATTCTTTTGAGCAAATGTAATTTTACATGTCTTAATTTCATACAACTGAATGAAAAAACATGTAAAACTTGTCAGATATTATACCAGTACAACAAAAGTTCAGTTGGAGAAATAATAGCATTTCATAGCATAAACTTGTCTGGAAATTTGATCGCTTCAGAAAGATAAATTGAACAAAAAATATGGAAATAAAAGAAACTTATTTTACCTGTCAAACAGATGTTAATTGTTAACAGAAGGGGAGAAAATAATCAGATTGTTAATTTATAAATCTTCTTTATTTGAAGTCAGTAAAAAATGTTTAGGCTCTGCTGACTATGCCAGTTCTTCCCAAGACTTCCAAGAGAGACACCGCAATCACTTTACTTACAGTTGTGACTTTCGAATGTGTTATCTTTAACTTTAACCCATTTGCTTCCAGTACCATAATGGTTCAGTGAGGCAAATCTACTTACATACAACCAGATTACTAAGATGGAATTTAGAATGGCAAATTGAACACTAAGAAGTAAAGTTCATTTATTTACACATTTATGCCAGGCGCTGGCAAAACCAGCCATATGGTGAACATGTTCAATTTTTTAAAATAAATACATGTCATTATATAGGCTGATATCTGATACACATATTAAAGCTTATCTGGGTTCTAAATGTCTCCCCTGGTTGTACAAGAATTTCTAAAATGTTGAGAGGCACTAGAGGCTACTTTTGGGAAACTTGTTTTGAAAGTGTTCCTTTCATGTTACTAATATTCAGTGGGCTACTCCAGAGTATTACATCTACATAACATCCTATGATGTTTCAAATATAATTAAATAATTATTATATAATTATTTCAATCATATAATTATAATATCAATATGATATTATTTAGTGACAGTTAGTGCCCAAGTCTTTTTTTTTTTTTCTTTTTAGCTGTTATAATTTTCACCAGTAATTGTTTAGATCAGAGAATAACATCAATTATATTTGTTGACAGTGTTTAATTATCTTTCACTATACAACATGCAGAACAGATTTTAGAACTTCCAGTCTCAACAAAAGAAAAAAACACAACAAAGCCACCAACAACAGTCCTGTTGCTCTGTTCATCACTAGAACTTTATATAACACAGAAATTAGCAGAAAAATCAGGTATAAAAGAAAAAAAGTCCTATAAAAAAAAGAAAAAAAAAGAAAGAAAGAAAGAAGGAAAAAAGAAAGAAAGAAAGAAAGATCAAAAGTCACTATTTTTCCATTCTCATTTTTTTTTTCTCCCTTTTTTTCTTGCTCTCTGCCTGTGAGGAAAGGTTTAAGAGGACAGTCCTCACGTCCTATCCCCTTTAGTTTAACAAAATGTCCAGCCATAGTTAAAAAGTTCAGCTAGTCTTTGTGTCCATTCGAACTTATTATGCCATCATTTTCCACTCCAACTTCTGAATCATTTGACTACATGAGGCCTTGATCAGAAGGCTATTTTTTTTTCTTTGTTTGCTTTGGGATTCAATGGCGTGACAGCTAGATTAGAGCTATAATGCGCCTAGTATGGCTAATATGTTGACAAGCTAAAAGGCAAAGTTCGAAGTGTAGTAGGAAATGTGTCAGTTGCAAAAGATTAAGGTTAGGGATAGGCTGGCCAGAATTTAAGACTACACGGACTAAAGTATGGCTAAGACTTCAATACTCCATGGACTGAACTCCATTTAGAACTTCAGGACTGCATGAACTTCAGTCCAGCTAGAACTTTAAGACCACAAAAACACCAAATTTTGGTTAGAATTTCAAGAATGTATGGATACAAGTCCTGCTTGCCATTGCCCTGATAAAAAGTTGCGAGGAAAGTAGGATGGTCACAAAATCATTCCCCCTGAGAATTTGTATTTACACCTGAGTAATATAAACTGCAAGTCAAGTACATGTCGTCACAATTCTTGTTTACACATAAAATTCATTCAACATAACTTTGCCTGCTTGGATATCATACATTATCATACCAAAAAGGCTATACTAAACTGTTCATAAACAGATTCCACATAAAATGAGTGATAATGAAAACAAGATAGGACTAAAACAACATTGTTGATTCAGTCATCGTTCTCTCTTGGAGACTGTACAAGCAATGCTCCAATTCATCATCCCATTTCCACTCAATTACACTGTCATCACTCTGCAGAAGTCTGGCTACTACAGCAGACAAAATTTAGAGGACAGGACAATCTGTACATCCAAGAAGAAGACACAAATCTTAGCACTTCCAGACATCTTGGCCAGAGCAAAGTTAGATCTAGTGACCAGGAATGCAGTGTATTTTCTGCACTGCTGCCATGATGGCAAAGTATTAAATTTGGCTGTTTTTTTTTCCAGTTATACTGTGTTTCTTTCATGACAGGATCTGCTACTATGGCTCTTTCCATCTATGCAGATATCTATTCAATCTTTATTCTGTATTTGTGCCATATTGGCACAAACTCTGAGTTGACCACTGCTCTTGCTCACGTTAGAACAGATCAAAGTTTGAAGAGCATGGACTACTGCAGTATCTGCAGGCTAAAGCCATTGTAACATCAAATCACAATGGAGGGAATCCCAAACAAGCTGACGCTAAAACTCTCTCATTTGCTAACATATATCTTGTGCCCAGGGCAAATGAGTTGGAAGTCACGACGGGTGATTATGATCTACGGCCATTTTTAACTATTTTCTGACTAAGATATCAGATTTTTTGTTTGTTTTCACAAAAGGAAAATTTAACCTTTTTTTAACCTGAAAAAAAGAAAAATTTTGGTATGTTAGTCGGAAAATAGTCAAAAACAGTTAAAAAGAGCCATAGATCTTAATCACCCCACGCCAGTTCCAACTCCTTTGTCCTGGGCTCAAGACATATCACATTTTCACATTCTCTCTCTCCCAGCATTATCTTGTGAAACTTCCATTTTGTATCAAATCTTAGACAACTTCAACTGACAGGCATTAACTGTCAATAAAATATGCATCAATGTATACAATAGTTATTTTTTCTTTTGTTGTTTCACTTTGTTATTTACACATGCAACCTTCTCTCTCACAATAACCAGCTTTCAACACAAATACATATACATATATACGTTTCTAAACTTCTTCCTCTTTCTCTTTCTCTGCTCTCCCTTTTTCTCTTACTCTCCTTCCCTCTTCTCTCTTTCTTCCTCTTTTGCCCTCCCTTCCTTCCTCTCTCTCTCACTCACTGTATACCTCCCATTCCTCTGCCCCTCTCTCTCTCCCTCCCTCACTCTATTCTTCCCCTCCCTCCCTCTTTCTCTCTCCCTTTCTCTCTCTCACTCTATCTCATTCCATTTCAGCTTCAACGTCCATCTCACACAGATGACAACACATTGAATTACATACCAACTCAGAAATACTCAGTAGATAAAATAAATAATGCTAAATCCATGGCATAGTTACACACTATCTGACGCATAATAAAAAAATCTCATCGCTGTCCTGCGGTCCTTAATAGTGATCTAACTCTCAATATTTAACAAAATGCAGGAATTCCAACTGCGATGCTTTCCTACTGAACAACTCTGTATTTGATTTGTACATCATAATTGTGAGGAAAATAATTTAAAATACAAAACATTTAATACATCTGACTGAGGCAAATTACAGTGAAGCAAGGATATCATTGGTGATTCATACGCCAAAAATATCACGTGTAAAAAGAAAACAACATCAACAACAAACAATGAAAAAACTAAATCTTTTCATAAACATTCACACCAAGATAAAATTTTGATTTTTTTGTACATTTGCCATTTGAAGAAAATGGGGTAAATGCTTACTGTTATTACTATGCTGATCTGGAATGAAAAAAAAATTCTAAAAAAAAATAATAAAAAGAATAACATTAAAAATTCCAAAGATCGATGAGATCTTGTGCTGTTGAAAATAGGATATTTCACAGAAATACTCTCCACGAAGAAGTGCTAGGGAGCAAAAATAGGTCAAGTTTAGTTTTGTCCCACAAAGAAGAGTGAGCGATAAAGCTGGTGTGTGACATCACAATAAAACGAGCACAGTGATGTTCAGATTTTTCCCATAAAAAAACAAGAAGAAAGAGCAACAATGCAGACGTTTTGTAATAAAAGCAGAACAAAAATGTACATCCAACAGCATTGAAATCCAAAGTATATGTATATAATATTTATCTAGCTGCTAATTATAATCATATGGCCAGGTCAACATGACCCATTTCTTAATCTTGGGTTTGAACATTTTAAAGTTCACTGTCTATAAAAACAGCTTGTCCAAGTTACTATCTCATCAGCTGATGGACAGGGGAAGAAAAAAAAAAAAATCACATCAAATGTCTGTGAGGAGTTGATTTGACTCTTTGATTAATGCTTTACCATGAGGTTTGACACAGGTCATGAGGAGGCTGTCGATTATATACCGTGAGGTCTGAATGTGGGAGTATGGCACAGAATCTTTTCACCTTCTCGTGCACACTTAATACTATGTAAGAGGAAATATTCAAGATGCCGACCAGATAATGAAATGTCCAAGACAATATGAGGGTCCCTATGCTGGATAACCACTGCATCCCTATCTAAAGATAAGACGAAGAAGAAATAAACTGTCTGCCTCTTCTTTAGACAGTAACCTAATGTCTCATGGCCAGTCAAAATGAGTCATAGGTCCTTGAGCCTGAAGAGACATGGTGCGTTACGTTCTATATACAACTTTCAACCTTCTGGTGGAGGTTATCTCGAAAGAGACGGTGGTCTGATATCAGTATTTCTATACTGCAGAAATTGAAAGAAGAATCATCAATGAATAAAAAACAAATATTGCTCTCATGAGCAGATTATAAGTGTCATGTTATGAGGTGAGTATAGAGATTTATGTGCTAAACTATTTATCTTTTCCCCCAAACTAAACTGGTCCTGAGGGATCACCCACTAGCTCTTCAATTGACATAATCTCTGGCTACTGTCATGCAGCTCAAAATTTGCTTACCAGATGAAAATGAGACCCAACACGATGAAATCAGGGGCTCGTCAAACTGAGGTGACCGGCGAAACCACGTGTTTTTCAACAGTGAATGAATTTTTAATGCAATTTTTTTTTCTTCACAGAACCCTTCTATATCAATCTACAAATGCGTTTCTGGGTTGAATTTGCTGAAATAGATTGAATAAAAGCCCAAAACTTGTAATTTAGTGGCATGGCCTAATAAGGATTAATAAGGATTAACAAAAGTGATCGGCCATTTTCTCAGCCGCAGCAACAGGTCACCCCCATCATCTTTAATTGTCAATATCTCGACTTCTACTCAAGGCAGAACATTTTTTTCACATACAGAAAGGGAAATGAATAATCTCTACAGTGATATCAATAACTCCATATGCTCAAAATTTGATGAGAGCCTGATTTCATTGTGTCGCATCTCAAATGTATGAATTAAGGTTTTATATGATAGTATGAGTCTAACTCAAACTGATGGACAATCAACATATGACTCACTTTGACTAGCTGTGAGGCATACTGTTTGTTGGCTGTCTTTATCTCTTTTCTGTCTATTTCTCTATTTAAAATCTATTCCATCATAGATACAGAAACATGCAACTTTTATTTGACTACAATGCTGTTTGTTGGTCACATTGTTTTTTTTTCACCTTTTTTTTTGTTCTTCGTGACAGACACAGAAGAGACCAGAATTTCCATTTAACCATATACATGTATATGCGCACATTATTAGAAATGGTTCGGCTTTGAAAATGAGGTATTCTCCATGGTACAATACTCATTTATCATTTCTTTCATATATACAAAGCCAATAATTTAAAACAAAAACAAAACAACACAAAGCAAAAAAATGAGGCTATGCTATGTGACCAAATGCTCACAAACCAAACACATAAGGAACAGTAAAAATCACTAAACACAGCATCAAAAACATTTGGCTGGTAAGACACTGCCATTGCCATCAATGAAAAAATGTTGTTTCTTTTTTTAATAAATGTCGTTCAAACAACCGTCGATGAATGAACCATCAAAATCACAACAAAGTATAATAAACAGAAGTGGACCTGCAAACATATATGCATATTTCGTGTACCGGGCTGCCCATTATTTACAGTAACATCACCAAACTTTGGAATCATAAAAACAATATATGCAGACAACAGAATGATAAAAATAATAGTACAAAATATGAAAAGCAAAAAAAAAAAAAAAAACCCACAAAAACAAAGTAATATAAGGCAAAACCATAAAATATTTTAGCAAAACCAGTTTTTAAAAGAGAAAAAGATGATTCTTAGTCTTTCTTCCCTCCGTCTTTCCCTCTTTTTTTTTTTCCTTTTTTTTTATCTTGTACTCCACTTAAATTTCTTGTAGGCTATCGACACAGGATTAAATTCATTCATGATGAAATTATAGTTAGACTGACACTTCACATCTTCTGCTTGAAAGTCTATTTTTTCTAAGCAGTGTTAATCGTTATGCCAACTTTTGTTTTCAATTTCACTTAAATGTCAGATGCTTCCGAGTGGGCATCCTTCAGTCTCAGAAGACTATGGAGTTGCACTCTGAGTGTTTTTTCGAGAGCAGCATCTGGTGTGACCAGCCAGTCCGATGTGGGAGTGGCAATCTCTGTAGTAGAAGTCACAGGTGAAGTCTGATGCTGGTCTGTCTGCCTGGGCTGCAGCTTTTCTTACCATTCATGTCAGATGCTACTAGTATTAAAATCTGATGTGTCAGAATTTGCAATATCTCTGGAAAAGCAATCTGATATTGGACAAAATTTCTACTTGAAGTCTGACAGATGCATCTCTAGTACTACCTGATAGATCAAGGGTAAATTCAATAGAGAGCAGCTCAGGTAAAAGAAAACAACAAAGCTGTGCAAGAGCGACCAAAGTGCTCAAAGTCTTATCATCAACAAGAAATGTCCTACCTCACACCTTTATGGAAGTCCTATCCTAATACATAAGAAAGTCCCATCTTACAAGTGAAAAAAAAAAACAACAAATCCTGTGACACAAACACAGAGAGGTCCTATCTGCATTCATAAAAAAGTCCTCTCTCAGATCTAGAGGAAAATCCCATTTCACAAGGGAGCTCTATTCCACATTCATAAAAAATTTCCATCCCACACCTTGAAGAAATGCCTATCAAACAACTACAAAAAAAACTTATTCCACATTCATCTGAAATTCCTTTCCCACAACTAGAAAATCATGCTCCACATCTAAGGTGAAAACCCTATCCCAAATGAAAGCCAAGGATTAACAATCATGGCACATGTTTCTCCATGCAAGTTTCTGTAAGCGATGAGCATTCCTATAATCCACACTATAGCAATTGTATGATCGATTTAACTCACTGAAGACTGAGCTTGTTTTGAGTTTGATACACTGAAGACTGGCATTTTCAGAGGAATTTCAAAAATTACTAAACACATTTTTCATAGTCCCACATCAACCATTTTAACACACATGACAGTACTAAATCAACACAGTCTGATATAGAAAACAAAAATGGATTATGTCACACAGTTATTTTTTAATGATTTTTTAAAAATGAGTCAGATTTCGGGTTTCCCGAGAATTTGGGGAAAATACTGGAAAAGTAGATCTAGCTGAGTTGTCCAACAGTCAGGCAGCGATGGTTTCTACATCTCTCCTGTTGTGCAGAAAAAAAGTTTCTCTAGATGTAGAAGCACTAGATATAGACAAGGAACATGCTGGAGCTATGCCTTTACCCTTCTTAGTACTATGCCCAGGATTATGAGATCTAGATCTAGATCTAGACTTAGGAATTGTCAGACCAGCTGCATCGTAGAACTCGCTTGCTAGATCTACAGATTCATTTAATTTCAATCTCCTGCGTCTCACAGGTCAGCGATAGTACCTGTTCATTTCTGCAAATATTTCTTCTAATTTTAGCTGGTGCTGAAGGGTCACCTTTGTCTCTTCAATTACCAATATTTCAAGCTAGCTCGAAATTTTCTTCACTCATGAAAGTGTATGATTTGAGACCTTAAGCGATAGTTAGAGTAATAACCCACTTTGGCAAAACATCAATGCATGGCTCATTTTGACTGTCTACAAAACATAATTATGATCATTCAGATGCTGTCTGTCTTACAAACAAACCTTACATAAATAACGAAGAAATACCAGTTGTTCAACCTGTACCAAATCGCATCAGTTTCTCCCTTCTCTCCCTCCTCCCTTGTTCCCTGTATTGCTTTGGAATAAAAACCAACAAAGAAGTTCTCTAAAATCTGCCAGGTCAGACCAATTACTTCGCACTAAGGACAAACGGTATAATACAAGCATTATACATAAGGAAAACAAATCGCTTTTTCTCTCATTTTTTTGGAAACACTAGAAGCACAAAATTTCGAAAAATTCACTTTGTGATTATAATGGGTTTTTTTCTCATTGTGATAATTTTTTCATAACTTTCTGCTGCAAATGCATGTTTTGATTGATAGGGACTAAAGTGACATTTTGTTCAATGCAATGCTTGGCTTACACCTCTTGTACTCTGGCAAAGGGAAGAAGTTTACTAACTGGCTGAAAAATGGCTCACTGAGTTCTCAAAAATACATGTATAATTCAATTGGTTAACAAAGCCTTGATTCTTGCATTAAGAATATGAGCTCTCCATCCGATAAACACTAAGTTCTGTACACCACAAGCTCATGGGTTCTGAACTAGTGCATTCATCATCTACTGCGTTCTCATTTCTTTGATAACACCCAGCCTATGATGATGTTCAAGTGTAAAGAAAATCTCTGTCTGGTGGCTTATAAGAAATGGCATCGGGATAGAGAATCATCCCAGTTATTTGGTACCCAAGAAATGGGTTGTTCTAATCAGGCGATATATCAAAGAAGTTCAAAGAAATTCCTTGATAATTTCTAAGACCCCCCCCCCCCAACCAAAAAAAAAAAAGAATTCAATAAAATAAAATAATAATAACAACCCAAAAACCAAACCAAACCAAAACAAAACAAAGATGGCACACTGCAGGTCACAATCTCACATAAGAGTAACTATGCTAATAATATTGCTTAGCTTTATCAGCTGACAATTCTCACCAATGCCTCTTCAAAACCAACAGAATTTGTATCAGATAGGGAAAAAATCTGTGTTTTATTGATACCATCAGGATCACAGCTCGGTTGCCCAAATCATGTTTGTATGGTTATGAATTCAATGTATCATATCATACATGTGTACCACATTTGCTTGAAAAAAAAAAAAGAGGAGATCCGTAAGTAATCTTCAGTAGAGAAATATTCATAAATTGGCTTATTTTTTTATTTTACTTCATCTAAAATTTTAAACTATCAAAAATTTACTCCAACAGAAATTATTCAAAAGTTGAATTTTTTTTCACTTCCCCTAACTCACATCTTTGAATCATGCAAAATGAGTTTTTAAAAAATTTTCTCACTCAAAACCACTAAAAAAATGACCTGGGCAATCCTGTTATCACTGTGACGATATAGCGATCTTGGTTCCAAGTGTCATGTGTGAAAGGTATGTGTCAGCAGCCTACATCATTTGTCCAATCAATGGATCCATGTTCAACATCCAGAGGTAATCTGATCTCGTCTGACAGATAGATGACAGAAGCAGTCTCAGGTGATGGGCACACAGTACTACCAGCCAAACTGCTCAGTTCAGAACGTTTTCTTTTGTTCTCTATGAATGCATAAATGCTAGCTATGTCTTTCTCCAAGGTGACTTGGCAGCCAACAATACCACAAGTCATTCCTCCAGGCTAAATGACAATGGAATTACAAACAGTACTACATGATCAGATTTGAGTTTGAGAAAAACTGGAGTTGCTTATGACAACTCCTATGTATATTTTGGTATTAATAAGACTTAAACTTCTGGTGTGTTTTACTTGTACCTAAGTTCTTTTGTTGGACAAATGAAGGAATAGATAGCAGAAAGGCTAATCTTGAAAACATGGCAGGGAGTATAACATAAAAAAATATTTTTCGAAAAACTTAAAAAAGCTTTCTGGTACATTTCCATTTCCACTTTTCAGACACTAGTTCTGTTGGACCTTGGATCTGCTATTACCATTTAACTCCACTTTGGTCATCCCTCTGTCTATGAATGAACAAATGGATCTGAGTTTGATACTTCCCTATCAGATCCCTTTCCCATCAAAACAACACGGTATCTGCGGGAGAAAATCATCTCACAAACCCTATACCACCTCAGCACAGCTGGTTTCTTTCCAGATGTTATGATAACTTAACCAACTAGGCACAGTACAATTTACACAAAAGTCATGTAATGGCCATATTTTGTCCGCTTGAAACTTTTTCTGTCCATATTCACACAAAACAGAATCCCTAAGTCCAGTAAAATGTCCGGCCGATTCTGGTAAAGAATCGATTGTTGAAAGGCTCAAAAAAATCGTTCAGTTTCCTTCTCGCTCGCTGATCGAGGACAGGATGATTACGTCCCTTGCTGTCTGACAAGCAACGCTCTGCGGGTGGAATGTAGTCAGGACTGGACTCGTCAGTGGCCGGCAGTCGCTTCCCACCTCTCTCCAACTTGATGCAAAAGAAACCTTTTGTCTCATTGTAGACAAAATGATCTCGATCAACTTTGTGAGGTAAGCCCAAGAAATCTTCAACCTGAGGAATATATTCACAAATATATTACTGACGTGTCAAACTGCATACTCACCTCTAATCACTTCAGTGATACCCAAGGCACAAGGCATGTCCAAAAAACAGTATCTGATGTGCCGGGAAATGTATGAGGAACATCCATAATCAGTGTACCAACTGAGTATAGGTTGGGAGTAGCAATAGACAGAGTGAGCAAGACTGACAATATCATTATTTTTTTAGCACAGGACTAAAATACTGGCGTATGAGTGAACTGATGAATGAAACATTGAGTCAATGATAATCTGAAGGCTTTGGATATTAACCTCAACGGATGGGAAATTTTGACTGTGAGCATTTGGCTTGGAAGCAGATTGTGCAGGGAGGCATTGCCCAGTTTGAGCAGTCATTTGCCATACAGACTGAGGTAATGAGACAAAAAAAAAGAAAGGCCCAAAATTGAAACTTTCCAGAGCTCTAGACCATGGTATTCCAACACTGAAAGATGTCAACAATAAAGCTGATTTATTTCATCATTTCGCTAGAGCTCAGAATGTGCAGTTCTGTCCCACAGAGAAAGGCTTCGCACTATACAAAACATATCACCCTCGCATTAATCAGACAAAAACATGTTTTCCTAACTGCAGGAGTGGAACACAAAGCAAGCATATTTCATTGTGTTAATAACATTCTACATAAGTTTCATGGATCTAATACATCTGTATTTGGACTGCAGGGAATCAAAATTTCCCCCTCTAATATAAGGGAATATCTATAGATTGCTGATCCAGAGGCATAATATTGTAACTGCAAATTTCTTCTTGAAAACATCATAACTGAAACTTTCACTTGCCAGTGGAATGTGTATTCTAAAGTGACCAGAACATATTAATTTGCCACTTTCATTGACTGTAAAAAAAAAAGACCGATTTTGACAGGACATCAGACCAGGACTGATGGCTTGTGTGGGAGTAGAAGTTTTGAATTGGATACGTGTTTGCTCGATACAACATTATGTCTTTCAACTTGTGAGGTGTGACAGATGGTTGTACCTTGCTCAGCTCCTCCCACGGCTTGACTTTAATGTTTTCTCCATCCACAATCAGGATTTGAGATAAAGAAAAGTAACTCAGCCACTTCTCCAAGTGTCGGCAATACAGCGAGCGTTTGATTGGAGCATATGCCTTGTTTACCTCCCCTGTATGTTCATCAAACGCCAGCTGCTCAAACGTGCCATAGTAACCTCCGTGGCCATTCTTATAGAACTTTTCCTGGAATGAATAAGTAAAACAAGATTGAGACAACTGAACAAAAAATCAAAATGCATATTCAGTGAATGGAGATTGTTTTTGACAAACTCTAATACTTCCCTTTGCCCAGACAGACAGGGTGTTAAACAGTGAAAAAATGAAAAACAATCATTTTTCTTCTTGTCATTTCAAAGACTGATCACAAAAAAAAAAAAATTAAAAAATGGATGAAATGATTATGATATTAAGAAAAGATTTTCCTCACTCCATTAATTTTTGGAATTTTTCATGATGTACATTTCAAGCAAAATGTGCAAAGGTAATATTTTCCTTGTTATATAATGCTTGATTGACACCACTTGTGTTTGGTGGAAGAAGTAGTCGGGTTGGTGAAAACCAATTTCCAAAGTTGGCAGCCATAAAAGTATAAGTCTAAGAGTTTAACTGAGAAATGTTTCACTATCATTGTATATTTCATAACTGACTTTCATATGAGTATCAATCATAGCATTTGAGTACAGCAAATTTTCTGACACTGGCAGTCCTATGTATATTTATGCTCTGCAAATGCAACACCACTAATGAACTAAGTAATTACATAATCTATTCATATCAGCTAAAAAAGTGACTAAAGAAACATGAAAACGTAAGATAATAAGCTGCTCATGATAATGATCTGGCACTCAGCCCTGACTTTCTTCATTAACCTTAGAGCATTTTTTCCTCTTTTAATACAGCTATTTATTTAAGATATTAACCTTTCCACTGCTATGTCCTAAATGACTCAAGTTTTCAAAAGTCAAATTCAAGAATTTTAATCTAAGTACTGCAAGCTCAATGCAGATCCAGACATGAAAAGTGGATAAGAAATGGTATACACATATGACTCTGAGCAGTAGGTTAATTCAGTGATTTTAACCTAGAAATAAAAGGAATAAAATTAGATCCACAAGCAAACAAAAGGACATCTCTATCAGTAGAAATCCATTTGAGACGCGACACGGTGAAATCAGGCGTTTGTCAAACTGAGGCGACTGGAGAAATCTCGTGTTCTTCAACAGTGAACGAATTTTTAAAGTAATTTTTTTTTCTTCACAAAACCCTTCAATATCAATCTAACAATGCATTTCAGGGTTAAATTTGCTGAAATAGATTGAGTAAAGGCCCCAAAATTACAGTTTAACGGCATGGGCTAATAAAGATTAATAAAGATTTACACAAGTGATCGGTCATTTTCTCACCGAATTGAGCTGCAGCAATAGGTCACTCCCATCTTCTTTAATCGCCAATAGCTTGACTTCTACTTAAGATAGAACAAAACGTTTTTCACACACAGGAAGGGAAATGGATGAGCTTAATTTTGGTACCAATAACTCCATATCCTCAAAATTTGACGAGAGCCTGATTTCATCGTGTCGCATCTCATTTTACTTTAGCCATGTAAGAAAGGAAACCATCCACACATCGGGCTATCACTGAGGGAACAGAGTGTAAGTTAGTGGACTGCAGCGTACACGCAGTTTATTGAGATTTGTGATAAATGACACTTCAATATGACACACAACCATCTGGAGCAGTTCTGCTCAATTTTTCTTAAGTTAATAGTGTTTCATCACACACCCAAGTTCCCACTAAATATCTTTAAAAAAAAAAAAGAAAGAGATAGAGAGAGAGAGAGAAAGAGGCAGAGAAAGTAAAAAAAAAAACAAAAAAAAATCTGAAAAAAAAATTATGTTGTGAGAATCAATGGAAATTGTTTTTGACCACCCTATTTCTTCCCTTTGCTGAACACAAGAGATGTTGAACAAGCAGTGCAAAAAAAAAAAAACAAAAAAAAACACCAAAACTTTTCATCTTGTCATTTGAAAAACTGATCTCATTAAAAAAAAATATTTTTAAACTGGTATAATTGTCATAAGAGGGAATTATTTTCTTTATATCATGAGTTTTTCGGAATTTTTCATAACATTTCAAGACGAGTGCAAAAGTGATTTTTGTTCCTCCTCCTTCCAATGCTTGTTCAACATCCTTTTGTATCTGGCAAAGGGAAGTAATAGGACTGGTCAAAAAACAGTCTCTCTTTGTTTAAAGTGGGTCATCATTCTTGTGCAGTTTTTGTGACCAAATGTGTGTTCAAATGTGTTTTGTGTTCAAATCACTCTCAGAAAATACACAGAGATATGGAAATTTCAGCAATAAGGTTCCCTATAAATTGATGGTAACTTCATTCAGACAGGAATGGATTTGCATGCAACTGAAAGTAGAGGCACTGACAGAAACTGAGGCACCCCTATGTGTTATCAGGGTTTATCACAGAGTGATATTCACCTAAACTGTGATTTTTCCTATCGTTTTCACTATCTGCTGTTCACTTTTTGAATGGAGAATGAAGTGAGTATCTACAGTTGCAATACTGACAGGGGTGTATTGAACAAAGTAATATAGTAGTATGGGAGATTGGAAATATCCCTCCTATCCTAATATGTGCCTTACAATTAGTCAAATTAATGGAATCAATCATGACTAATACTGAAAATATCATCCTAAAAGGGTCTGCCTGAATCATTCAAACTCCATATTAATATTTGTTATAATTTTTTTTTCCTTTTTTTTTTTTTTTAAATATCAGTTACATTTCTAATATTGAGGGTTAGATCTATGTGTAAATAATATTGTTGTTTTTTTTCTGTTTCACTTTTGTTTTTTTGTATTGTTTTGTTTTGTTTATTTATTTTTTGTTTTTCTTCTGGGGGGGGGGGGGGGGGGGTTACCCCCTTCTTTTCCTTTCACCCCCTCTTG
>JBCEWB010156026.1:0-10568 GCA_039654565.1 Peronia peronii
ACTCGACCGGCGTCATTGGCCCGTTCGGTAAATACCGCAGACATCCGATCCGGATGTGAGTTTTTATAAAAATACTTGGTCGCCATGTGCCCGACATCAATGCAGATAAAGAATAAAACAACTGCTTTTTCACCAATCTGTTTAGCTGTGACCAAAATATTTTTTTTTCTAATTATTTGTTTGTTTGGTTATTTTTAACATTTTTCTATAATCATCTGTTGAATCCATCAAATAGGTTCTTCATATATAAAGCTTACCCCCTATTTCATAGCTCTCTGGGAGAGGAAATGAGAGATGTCAATATCGGAATGATTTGAATGCAAAGTAAGCCCACTGAACACATTTTGGAAAAATAATAGTGCTTAGGCAGCAACAAGAAGAGTATAAAAGGTGAACAGTAAGAAAATGTAAGCACAGCTTCCTCATAGATTATTTCAAGCACGTTGCTATTTACAGGAAATGCATTTTTTTCCTTTGAGTGTTTTCCACCATTTATAAACTCTCTATTTCATTTGTGAGGTAGCTGTTATTTCTAATAATTATATTTTGTATTTACTATAATTTTGTTTTTACAAAGAAATATGTTACAATGGCAGCAGTGATAACAACAGTGATAGTGACATCATAAGCCTGTCTGTACAACTCTCCTCTGTAACACATCTCGTTATAATAATGCCTTTTTTTCGTTATAGTATACTTTCACTGTGTAACGGTAAGTTTTTATGTTTGTTTAGAATTATGGGCTCCAGACATCTTTCTCTTCTGTAGAGTGAAAAGAAAAGTGAATACGATTAACCTTGTTTTCTTTACATAGCATGGGAAGATGGGTGACACCTCAGAGTTTATCACATCAAACAAAACCAACTTGTGATGAATAAACAATGATATATGGGGAAATACTATGATGTCTTTCTGTGAAGAAGCAATGAACTCATACACGAATATCCCATACAAAACTCACAAAATTTAGAATATCTTTGTGCATTTTTGATTGGATTACATTGGAAGACTGGCCTTGTCCTATACAATATCTTGCTTTCTATTCAATAACTCCTGCCATAAATGTAGCCACATAAACATTAAATGATTTAACTGTGGTATTTTTACCTTGGGTTCTGCGGATTGGAACACAGACCAGCAACAATGACAATAAAGTGTAAAACGTCAACGACGACATTCTGGTAATACTGTAGATAAGGGTGAACAAATTAAAATGTTTTTTTGAGACATAGATTGCATGAGAAGATAGCCAATGAGTTTGCAAAGTGGAGATCATTGTAATAAAACAGGTGATGTGAGTGAAGCGGAGAACAATTAATGGTTATGTTCAATACCAGCTTAAGATAGCTCGAATAGAATGATGGGCAAAAAAGTGAACCTAACATAATGCACGATCTGCTAATTGCGTGGCCGGTTATTATGGCGCAAAACGGCAAGATGGCAGAAGAAATGACTTCCCGTTCTTTTCTGAAGAATTCGCTTATTTATTCACAGTTTGACAATTATAGAGATTTATCAATACAAAAACTGTTGACGTATCCCACTGTAGACCTGTTACTTAAAACAACTGGATAGCCATGTACATACCTGTCTAGGCCAGTATAGTCTGTGCGAGTAGTTGTTAGGACGTTTTCTGTGTTGGAGTTGCAGCTATTTTACTTCCTTTTTCAGTGTTCTAACTATCCAGGTCTCTTATACAATTTTATATATGTTGCTGCACGTTTACTGGCGTTGCTTAACTGCTTCACTGCTACACTAATTTTGCTATCCTGTGCCAGGCGTTGGATATATGATCAGTCTCGACCACTACTAGTCACAGTTCCGCACTCAGTCCCGCCTACTGTGAGTGAACCAACCGGCATTCGTCCTCTATATTTCCAGTGACAGTCAGACGCGCCGACTGTTATTAAACGCTGGTAATTGTTACATAAACAAGCAGGGATACTGGCCTCTCATTGCTTGGTTATCAGTCATCTTCTCGGGGACGTCTGTCAAAAGATTGTGTGTGCGGACGCGAATCACCGCTAATTGGTTGGCTCAATGATCAAAAGGATAGGGAACCTGCTTGGTGGTGAGCTGAGTCAGGACTTATATAAATTTTCAGTTACCCTATCCGTTGATTTGGAGTAGTATACAGAAGGGTTTTTTTGCATGGACCACTTTTTTGCATGGTTGACCGAATCAACGCTAAGGCCCTTCCAGTCCCACTTTTTAATATTGATGCCCACAGGGGCTCGGTTTGGACTACTTTTTACAGGGTTACTGAGTCAACACTGGAGCCCCCTTATATAGAAGGCTGAGCCCTGGGCCACTTTTTACATAATTATTAAATCCATATTGGGGCCCTCCTAACTCAACTTTTCACATCGATATGGGGGGCTCTCTATCCCCCAAGGAGGCTCCCAGCACCCATTTTGCAGACTAGCTTTATTGGATCAAAATTGGTTTCTAGATCAAAATTGTTGCATATCGTCAACTTTATATTAAACAAATAAATTGGTAGATAAATATTTACAGACATCCAATCTGAAGACGTGCAATATTTACCAGATAGAATAAAGTGATGATGATTTTACCAATTATAGAAGTGCGTGTAGGAAATGTCGATCTCAAAAACAAAATATTATAAATAAAGCTAAAAGAGATAAGAAAAAGGATGAAAAGCGTAAAGCGTAAAATATCACTTTTACATAACAGTAATTGAGGCTAAAAACAGCTATTGTTGATACAAGATCAACAAAAAGCGATGGCTAAAAACTTTAGATGTAACTTTATACAGTTAAAAGATTTTCCGTCTCCTCTTCAACAATGGATGAAAAAATAAAAAATATGCTGAAGACTTTAAGAAAGAATTCATTATATTGTTGAAATGGAGTACCTCGCGGAAAATGGGACTTTGTTACAGTCACACATAAGATCTGAAAATGTTTTAAGAGACATATCCACAGACAACTTTATATTAAACAGATAAATTGGTAGATAAATATTTACAGATTATATACCATAAAATTGTCAGTATGGTGGTAACTGACAAATGTCCATGGTTATCTGTTGCACATACTAAAGTATAAAGTATAAATTGTCGTGGTGAATAGTTACATAATGCCTTTAAAATCCCTAAAGGTAGTAAAATTCCTGTACCATGTGAGTAGTGTAAGATTGGAGTTCAAAATGAAAGACCATTGGGTAGAAAGTGTGGGAGGGATAAAGTTCGACTTCAATATATTTATGCAGAAAAAAAAGGTATAGAAAGAGTTTAATTTGGTACTAGCGTAACTCAATAACAAATAATTTCATTCTATTTTAATCACAACTATGGGTGACGAAATGTGACAACTTTTTATTTAAAGAAATGTAAACATATATGTATATGGTGACAAAATCTGACAACTTTTTTCATTTAAAGAAATGTAAACATATAATTATGTTTATGGCAACGAAATGTGACAACTTTCTTCATTTAAAGACATGTAAACATGTATGTATATACAATTATCGGTGATTGTGAAACCTGTTCTGAAATAATCAAAAGATCTATCGAATTATGTTCATATATATATTACGATATACAATAATATGGCTACCCCAATTCCAAATACAACCAAGAAGCGCTTGCAAAAGCCTTTACAACCTAGGAAATATCCATCTACTGCTCTACCACTTAAAAAGAAAGATTTAAAGAGAAAAGCCATTGAAGAAGAATTTGACCCAATTCCTCTAGTCAAACCCATAAGATCTGTGAAGGAGAACCAGAAGAACCTACTACATGTGTTTCCCAAGAAAGAGACTGGCAAACTAGTTTTCACACAAACACCATGGGCAATCGGCCATTTCCTGCGAGGCTGACAGATAGACGTACATAAAAACATTCTATACAGCGCTGATCCTTGAAGAAATGTGTCTTAAAATTGAAGAAAAGCTCGAATAAGAAATGAAAACAACTTGGTGGTTTTGAATTTCAACTGGCTCTCGAGGTCCATCTCTGAAAAACCAGAACTGGTGGAACTGAAGAGTTCACACCCACTGTCCTGCGTCATAAACTCCTACAGAAGAGTGAAATCGAAGGGGCACTTAATCAAACTTTCCTCAAAATCCAAGAGACTCTTGAGAAGTGGCCTCAGAGAGGATCAGGGTGGATGGGCGATCAGGCAGAAACTTTTTGGTTGGACATCGCTAGATACCAATGGCTGAGAAGTGGCTCATACATTCCACTTCCAGCAGCTTTGAGGAACAAGAAAGCAATCATAAACGTAAAAAGTAAAGGTAATGATTGCCTTAGAGACAGCATCATGGTATCTAAATTTCCAGCAGCACATCACATAGATAACCATCTAATTATCCTACCAATGTCTATGATGGTTCCGAGTTTACTGGAATAGACTTTCCAACACCTATTTCCCAAATTCCTAAAGTGGAGAAGTTGAAAAATTTAGCTATTAAAGTATTTGGTTGGGACAAAGGGGCCATTGTCCATTATATCAGCAAACGACTAGAAAACATACCTAATGTTGATTAAAAGAGCAGGTAAATTCCACTACAGGTGTATCAAAGACTTAAACCGCCTCCTCCATGATCAGAATACAACTAATAGACGTGAACACTTCTGCGAGCGCTGTCTGCAATCGTACCCCTGGGAGGACCTTTTGGAAGCCCACAAACCAGAATGCCATGGGATTCGACAAACTGCTATTCGGGTGGAGATGTTAGAGGAGGGCAAGAACAATCTACCTTCCAAAATCACCACAAACAGCTGCCAGCCCCTTACATTATCTATGCTGATTATGAGGCTCTCACCACTAAGGTTGAGGGTCCAGAACTGAATCCTGCAAAAAGCAATACACGAACAACACAACAGCATGAGGTTTGCAGTTACTGCTTCATCGTGGTGAGTATGACGGATAGACAAAACCACCAGTTGAATACCGAGGTCCCAATGCAGCAGAACATTTCCTTCAAACCCTACAGGAAGGGGAGTGCAAGATCAAGACGGTTTTGACCTAACCAATGGCCATAATAAGGATGACACGAGACGACTGGCAGGCCTAAAGCAGTGCCACGAACTGTCATGTCTGCAGGGACTGCAACCTGAATCCTAATACAGTTGTGGTCCCAGTGGTCTTCCAAACTTCCGTGGCTATGAATCCCATCTCATGATGCAGGCTATAGGCAGGGTGGATGGACGCATTTCCTGCATCCCCAACAACACCGACAGGTACATCTTCGTCTCTTTGTGACAGTTCCCTTTCATTGAGAGTGTGCAGTTTCTGCTGACATCTCTCGACAGACTAGTGTCAGCCAACCCTCCAGAGACTTTTAAGATAACAGCCCAGAATGAATCAAACCAACAAAAACGAGATCTTTTCATGCAAAAAAATATATTAATCATAGGAATACACGGATTCCTGGGAGTGGTTCAAAGAGCCGAAGCTCCCTAAGAAGGTAGACTTCTACAGTACTATTCCATATGAAAGGGATCACACATCTTCAACTGACTGATGTGGGGCGAAGGGATCGAGGGGACCTGGTGTTGCTTTTTTACAGTGCTACATTGTACAGTTGGGCGTGGAAACCGCTAATGTAATAAATTCACCAGCAAGACCCGCTATAACCGAAGGTAACCAGTTTCCACACTGCATCTTGGGAGTATTGATATTGTGGGGTAGATTGCTTAGCAACACAAAGTGATTCTTTGGTTGCCCTAAGATCTTCAAGTAAATTTTCTTGTTTGGCCTTTTTAGCGATAGCACCAGCACGTACGGCTGCAACTTTCTTTGTTTTTTTTTTATTATTATTTGAGACGCAACACTCGTCAAACTGAGGCGCATTTTTTTTCTTCACAGAATCCTTCTATATCAGTCTAAAAATATATTTCAAAATTAAATTTGTTGAAATAGATAGGGTAAAAACCCCCAAAAGTGTACTTTAGTGGCATGGCTTTATAAGGATTAATAAGGATTAACGAAAATCATCCGCCATTTTCTCACTAATTTTAGTTGCAGCAACAGATGACGCCCACCGTCTTTGATTGCCAATATCTCAACTTCTACTTAAGGTAGAGAAAATATCTTTTCACACACAGAAAGGAAAATGAATAGTCTTCACAGTGATACCAATAACTTTATATGCTCAAAATTTGACGAGCGCCTGATTTCATCGTGTCGCATCTCATTTGTTTTTATCTCCGGACCAACAGAAGGTACTGTCACCTCCGCTGGTGCTATTACCTCCGGTATCTATGGTTGGTATTCCGTCATCGTATAGTTGGAAGACACTGATGTTTAAATTGACAGTATTTGGCTGTTGTTAGAGCAGCGGTTATCGGTGCTAGAAACGTGCCATAAGGGTGATAGAGCTCATACGTAGCACATCTAAGAGTATGTTCAACAAACGGGTCAGCCTCAAGATCGCGTACTAGTGCAGTGTGTTTTTAAGGGGGAATGGGGAAAACATGCTCATCACTGATGAGTAAAGCTGTAGAACAGCCTGACCTAACGTTCTTGTCATGGCAGCACACCTAGTCTTGCATCGTATCGGGCATAGAGCCTCTTTGGTCCACGGTTAATTCCTTCCCAAGATACTGTTTGGTGTGACCTCCTGCTGCCAAGGCAGAAAGTGTATTCCGATGAGAATTAAATTTAGGTTGATGGTTATCCGATGGCTGTTTCACCTGGACAGCCTCATCTTCCAATACTTGGAATACTTGTCCATCTGCATATCTGTTGTAATACAACCACAAAAAGTGTGATTATTTGCAACAGACAACAACTTATCAAAAATAATTCCTACAATGTGACTCTTAGGATCTGATTAGTATTTGCCTAACACTGTTCACATTTGCTTGGTAATTACTCAGCAAGTAAACATCTTATAGATAGCTGGCTGATCATTCTTCAACACCAGCTTAGCATGTTTTGTCTTTTTTAGCTACTCCCTTACATGACCCGCTCTTCTGGAGGAACGATGTCGTTTTCGCGAAGTCATTTTTCGTAGCTAATCTCGATCCTTACAGTGAAAAATGGCAACCCAGCGCATTTGCTCGGGGAGATAATTTAGAACCAAGTTATATTTCTGGGTTAGGATCCACCTACTGATCCGCATGGCGGTCTGAGAAAATCAGTTTAGAGAGCATTATCTTTTTTTTTTTTTTTTTTTGTAAATGCCTTGCTGGCCCTGCAGTCATCGATAATGCACAGGGTCGGCGAGCCCTGGAACATCTGACATAAGGCGCAGAGGTAATCTTGGAGCTTTTCACCTGGATCTACGACATAAACCTATAGGTCAGTCCAACCCAGGGACATTCTTGATACCTTCGATTGTCTTGTACAGTCGGGCACAGGACAACAATGTGCTGAAAAACACCGTGATAGGCCCTCTAAGAGGTTAAGTATAAATACGGTTTTCCCACACCCTGTCATTCCACAGATAATAACCGAATGAGGGTCTCTTGGAAAGAGGTTAGTAGACTGCTGAGACAAATCGTCCATCTTCAATGTTTAGATGCGTTTCTATAAAAATATAGAGATAAATATTTAATATGCCGGCTACTACTGCTTTTTTCGTGATCTGGACGGCCATCTCCTCACTGGCATTCTCAATACGCCGACCATCACCATGTAGCTAGTGGTCGTCTGTGGAGCGAAGGGCAAATTGGCAAAAAAGACATTTTCGATATTCACATGTGGCAGCTCTAGGTCTTTCGCGACCATGGCCACCTCGGGATAACGCTTACAGCCGGCTGCAAAGTACTTCCTTGCCTCATCCCACTGCTGATGGGGGAGCATGTCTTGGCTATACAGCTGGTTGGGTACACCATCGATGGTTACATCCACCTTGGTTATTTTAGGGTTGTAGAAGTTTTTGGCGTTCCCTGCGAAGGGCGTGGCTTTGGTTGGATCCTCAAAAAGCATCAACATGCCTTTCATACTGCGAGCGGGTACATTGAGATTGATGTTCCACAGAGTGCTCTTGTCGCGAGTGATTTTGTGGTGTTGGAGGACGCGGTCGTACAGGATTGCCAGAGGGCCGGCATACTGGTTACGGATCATGCGAGCGAACTCGGCCTGGGTGACCATGTCATACTCGAGTGAGATGTTCTCGATGATATAACTGGCGTCGGTATCATCTGTGTTATAAATTACGCGGTTGTAGTCGTTGAAAGTTAGCTCGTATTCAAGCCGGTCCCCCAAGGCCGAGTGGTAGAATGGCATATGACTCTCAAGCAACTCGAAGCTGAGAGGGATGCAGTACCGGCTACCATAGACATCCGCAACTGCTTTGTCTTCACTCGTCTTTACTTTCATCACTGAGCTGGATACTGGCGACATTCCTATTTATGGTTCTGTCGATGCCCTGGTCGTGGGAATTACTTCTCTCATGGGCCATCTTCCAAAGATCCGTGTAGCAGTAATAAACATCACTGTCATCGATAGACATCACCTCATTGCCGCTGGCTGGCGTTCGTTGATGTCAAAGAAACTGTAAAAGCAAGCTTAGCGACCCCAGGGACAATAATGTCATTAGCGCTAAGGTTTGGGAACCGAACAAGAAGCTGTTGGTTCTGATCTATTGTACTAGTGTTGTTTGTCACGATGACCAACCGGCGCACACCTTTAATTCTAGAGGTTCTCTCAGTCGTCGATAAGGGTTAAATTTTCATCCGAATACATTTGAATCCATATTGATAAAACTTTCATTTAAAGTTGGGTAGCAGTCTTCAATATAATAACATGGCGGACTATGATTTCGATAATCCTGCTTTTGATCGCGACGATCTAGATCAAATAGACGACCATGTGAACGTTGACACGAAGTTACCCTTGTCTGTAGAACAAGATACACAACAAGGAGCAGCCACTGCGTCAGTATCACTGCGTCTGGAGCTATCCAGACAGCGGTGGATGATTGTTCCATTAACATGGCTGAACAAGGCCTCACTGCTTCTCTGGGTTGCGATACAATAAATCGAATCAATTGATGGGCGCTTACGGTTAAAAGCCTACCCTGACATCAGTCTCATAAATTTAAGGGCAAAGTATCCCATTTCGTTTACACTATAGGCTGCAAGCCCTGTGGGGGGCAGGGGGGGGGGGGGGACGCAATTCGAGAGGAGCTGGAGTTTTAAGACTGGATTAGGAAACAATCACATTTATTGGCTCAGGCTGTTGCAGCCCTTCAAACCGCTAATCAGGAGTTGGGAGAGGCAACTGCTGCGAGCAATGCTGTTGAACTTCAGGACTTAGGACAGACTGTAAACGAAACCCAAGATTCCATTTGCAGGGTGGAAACCACTTTGACCTAAGATGTTGTCAATGAGATCCTCGGAACGTACGGAGGCTTCCCTATCAACCTACGTGAACTCCGAGGTCTCGACCAGGCCCAGCAGAGTATCCATGGTGAACTCACCAACAACCTTGCCAAGCTCACAGAACTAGATGAGCACATCGAAGTGGAGAAACGCAAGCTGGATGAAGCAGACCGTGGGGGTATTCACGAGTTCACTATACATGCAAGATGAAGGAGCCTCGCACCTTGAGGCCGGTTCAGCGAGTAGACAAAGAGCTCCTCTCTCAGAGTAATCGAAATAAAGAAACCATCGGCCGCATCCTTCAAGAGGACACTACGCTGGCTGAGCGTATATATATTCTATTCCGCGAACAGGGACTCACAATCGTGTCTATTCTCACCGCAATCGGAATGACGATCACCACCTTAGTATTAGCCCTGACTAGGGGTGGGGCCTCTCAGGGAACTCCTCCTCCACCAAGACCATCGAATAAGGGAGAACTCAAAGAATGGCTGAAAAAAGAATTTACAAAACTCGAGAAAATTTTAGCAAATTTGGCGGGTAAGACGGCAGCTGCTTTTCCAGGCATCATTGGCTCTATTGTCTCCTGGTTATTAAATCTACTATCAAAATCCATTAACTGGCTCGGTGAGGGGGTTTGCTATTCGTTGCAGCCGGCAAATGGCTAACAAGTAATCCAAAGCCTCTGTACTGCTACGGCAACACTGCCGATGATAAGGGCTATTTTTTAAAATTTTCATGGTTATCAGAAACCGAAATTTGCCCTCCTGAAGAAACTTGGTCAGTACTTAGAGTCGGCGCATTGCAGGACGTCTTGGTAGTGATTTATCATGAGAGAAGATCTACTGGAGATGAAATAGCGGCTTCGACATTAACTAAGGACTGTTTTTGCGCGTCAAATGCTGTTCCAGTACCCAGAATACCTGTACGGGTCTGGGCCTGAGCCCCAAAAATAGCCCAAACGTATATTCTGATACTGTCATTCAGTCGCATAACCCCAGGGCGGGTAAAACCATTTGACTTGTCACTTTTTCAACCAGAAAATTTTTTGCACCACTTTGTGGTATTCTGGAAAGGTGAAGTCATATTAATAATAATAATAATAATAATAATAATAAAGGGGGATATATATAGCGCCTCAACCCTGTAGGGCTCGAAGCGCTTTACAGAATCACAATGTTGAACAGCCACACACGAAATATGTCTCAAAACAAACAGGGGCAACAACATACGTACAAATTCATAACATGGTATACAGACATGA
>JBCEWB010156037.1:0-10568 GCA_039654565.1 Peronia peronii
TATCTATCTATCTATCTATCTATCTATCTATCTATCTATCTATCTATCTATCTATCTATCTATCTATCTATCCCTTTGTCCGTTCAGCCACGATCTGATAAAATTAGATAATTGTTATTTCATATTTATAAATTGATGTAATATTCACAGAAACTTTACCTAACTGTCAAGTTTAATGATTTTAGCAGAACAGCAGGCAGGCCGAGTACAAGTGTTTCTTAGATAAACACCCCTAAACTGCGTAGTAAAGTGCTATGTACAGGGATAAAATTCAGACCACCTAGGATAATGTTATCATCTCATTTGGTTGTATAAAGACTGCTTTCTTTTAGTCGTAACAAGGGGTTTGCAAATGAAATGTAAATTCAGATCTGCCAAGCTTATTTTCGCTGATTTTTCTTTTTTAGCCTGGGAAAAAAAGAGCACGAGAAGAAACCAACCAACAGAGAAACAAAATCAGAGAAATTTAATCTCTTACTCTACGCATTAATTTATCCTCCTTCTCCCTCTGTCTGTTGATTGTGGAATAGTTGAACAGAACAGAGCACGACATGATTGAGACTTGATCTATATGCACCATGGCGCCCACCTATCTCTGATGGATCCACAAGGAAGACATAGAACATTGTATGTGTGGGCACCATCGTGTCCTTCTAATGCTGACGGATCCCAAGCAACTTGCATTGTCATTAAGTTAAAAATATCCTGTTAGAGTTAACATTAAAGATAAGGTTAGGGGGTAGGATTAGAGGTTGGGGTTAAGGGTTAGGGGTTGATGTTAGAAGTTAGGGCTTAGGGATTGGGGTTAGAAGTTGGCATTAGGGGTTAGGGGTTGAGATTAGAAGTTGGGGTTAGGGTTTAGGGGTTAGGGGTTTTTGGATAAGGTTAGAGTTAAGGTTGAGTACTGCATAGGCAATATGGTGAATAATCGATGTGGTGCCTAATGATCCCAGATCTGCATAGTAAGCCCTTCTTTTGAATATGCCATTGATTAATAAAAGAGAAAAAAATACTGTTATTACAGTGTGTGATTCGCCATCGCTTGTCTGATGTAAATAACTATTCTTTATTTCTGAACATTCCCACACATTGATAACATAAGTGGTTATGTTCATGTTAGGAGAGGTCATGCTTTGCACAGACCAACTTGCGACAAAGAAGACAAAGGAAGAGATGGGAGGATAACATTGGAGAATGATACGCAATGGGACTGGTTGAATTCACGATTGGAAGACGTTGGTGGTATCCAGCATTACGGGCGCTCCAACGCAATTGACAGAAGTCAGGGGACACTCGGTGAAGGTGAGATGAAGAGGTGTTTTCATATATATAACAATCTACTTCTTCTTCTTCTTCTTCTTCTTCTTCTTCTTCTCTCTCTCTCTTTCTCTCTCTCTCTCATTCCTTGTAACATAATATACGACATGAAAAATTATCCGTATAGACTTTATATTTATAAGTTAAGTGAATTTTACAATAACAGTTATGAACAAATTTATAAAAGGTAGCAGCAGAGCTTTAAACAACAAAAACAAAAACAATACAATAAAAATAATAACACTAACACAAGAGCAATCAAACAATTATCTATTTGAAACAAAATCAATATCGCTGGTTCACATGACCGATCGATTAGTAGATCAGCTATATTGAAGACAGGGTGATATAAACATTATCAAATAAAATCATCGTGTCAAACATCACATGCTGGATTGTCGGCAAAGTTATCATCACGATTATGTTATCAAAGGTCAAATGGATTCATGATTACGTTAGAGAATCTCAATCAGAGATGGATCTATTATAATATCTGCTCTCACTCGTTGGCTGCCTTAACCCTTAGACCAGTAAAACTCCTGTGGATTCATTCCTTTACCTTTTTCATTTTAAAATCTATTGAATTTTGTCAACCTCTGAAGATCCAGCAATCGGAACGTCATTGGTAGTCTCTGTGATTTAGCTGGTTATTAGTTGAAGTTGTCCGACCTCATTTTTTGAAATATCGTTTGAATATTCAATGATTGCCCCCATGACATTTACAGCTACGGATATCTTTTTTCAAATGTTTCATAGATTCTGCAACTGCCATCTTTCAATCGTACAGGTATTTCTTTGCTTTTGCCTACTATCTCTCAGATTACAAATTTATTACTTCTAGGCAAGTACACACTTATATCATCATGATTATACAATACCATAAGATCTTGATTCATTGTGGGTGTCAAGAAAATGGTCTACTTGTGCATTTTGAGTACCGCATAAATATGGGAGGCTCAGACAAGAGTAAGGGAAGCCACTGACTTTACGAAGAATTATTGTCCTTGGTTAAAATGAAGAAGAAGAAGAAGAAGAAGAAGAAGAAGAAGAAGAAAAATAAATGGCACTGCTATGTACGGTCAGGAATCGATCAGCAGGACTTACCAAAGTTATAACTATACACGGAATCATGCGAGGAGGCAGAAGGAGAGGAAGATGGAGAGAGAGAGAGAAAGAGAGAGAGAGAGAGAGATGGCAGGATAACATTAGTGACACACTGCAATGATTGAGAGCGTGTAAGAAGCGGGAAGAATAAAGAGAGCTGGTAAAAAGTCCTCTGTTGCAGCCCTACGGTCCTCAAAAGCTTGGATAGGACAGGATGCGATAGGATTGGATAGGACAGGATAGATAGGATAAGATAGGATAGAATAAATATAATATAATATGACAGGATATGGTTTGTAGGGTAGGGCAGGGTTGGATAGGACAGAATAGGATAGAATAGGAGAGGAGAGTATGAGGTAGAATAAGATGGGATTAAATAGGATAGGATAGGATAGGTCAGGTTGGGATAGGATAGGATAGTGTCACGAACTTTCTCTCTGGATGTTGAATGGGTGTTAGTCGTGACGTTGTAAGTGGTGATCAGGTGGTGAATGCGGACAGACCACACAGGAACGGAGAAATAAAAAAACAGGAATCCTCACGTCCAAATGATGCAGAATTTATTGCAGGTGCTTGGTAACAATACAAACTTCAGGGAGCTGTCTAACTCCGATGCACACAGCTCTCACTGCAATCTACTTCTTGCTCTCCCCTTCCTCTCCGGCTGAGCCTTATATAGACCTCAGCTAATCTAGAACTCCGTCGAACATACAAGTTCGAACAATCTCGATCCGCCATCCTAATTGTCATACATGAAACCGTGACGTAGTGCGCATCTCGAACACCCTTCAACAAACGAGTCCTCATCACCAATTACTGCCGCACACACACAAAACCGTGACGTAATACGTACGCATGTGACGTAATACACACAGGAGAGTTGACTACGAAATATCTCGTACAAAATGCTTAGAGAGTATCTCAGCTACGCTACGCTCACAAGACACATTTGCATGGGCCCAGTGTATACAATGGCGACCCGCTAAACATCGCTCACAGCACACATTCGCGTGTACCCAACATGTATAATCATGATTTGTTACAGATAGGATAGTGTCAGATAGGAATGATTGAGAAGTAATGCTCCTGGTTGCCTCGTCAGAACGAAACTACTTATTCATATCGGCAGTTTATTTTTCAACCGTCTATTTTCTTGTGACAGGCGGTAAATGGATATTTGCGGGATAACGCAAAGCGTAGTCTCTTATACGGGCAATACCGCCGGTTTCATTCTGACAAACAATCGAATACAGAAGTCTATCGAATCACGCAAAAAAAATTATTAAAAAATGACAATGCATGACTGCACTTTGTAAAACAAGCATAATTACAATTAAAAACACTGATGCATTTGTATTATAATATTATATTCAAAGCTAATACCTGAGTCCCTTCCCCTATACTGAAATCCCGCAGAAACTAAACGCTTGCCAATCTGACAGTTCACAGATTGTAGCACCACTGAATTAACTTTATCTACACCCTGGTGATTAGAAGTGTGAAAGATAAATAGTATGTCACTGTCAAGCATTATCAAGAAACAATTAAACCTAATCATCGTGTCACCGAGTCGCCCTCAAATAAAAAATGTGGAGCAAAGTCTCAAAGTCTTTGGAAACGTATATTCGTAAACGTCAACACCTACCACACAGAATCAGGTCTGAGCATCGTGATACATCAACAGACATCCACACAGTACAAAGATAGATAAGAGGATAACGGCTCATGACGGCCTGATACGAGCACCTTGCATATGTATGGTATGATGCGTGTTTATATATATATAGTCTATGACGAAAGAGTTATCGTGATGGATCCATAAGATCCGTTAGTACTGTGTGTTCAATGGTATTGGGGCATTACTTGACTAGCACAATGTTTCGAGCAAGCCTTGTATTTGTGGTTTTCCTGGCCTTGACACTTTCGTGAGTGATTCCTTATTTAATACATGAAATAAGGTCATCATCATCATCATCATCATCATCATCGTAGTGGTCGTCATCGCCATCATCATATCACTAGTAATATCATCATGTCTTTTGTTGCCCTCAAGAAGAGCCAAGCTGGCCTGAGAACATAAAACTGTTGTAATTAGGACAATTTAATTCTGGGGCGACAAGTTGTTGAGTGCCATCAATGTATTTGAATTTTAACTTTACAGTTTTGCTCATTGTTGTTTGTTCTTTTATTGTAATTAATTAATTTTAAAAAGTTACCAATTGACAGGTAATATCTCAAAATTAAAACATTTCTATACAAATCAATACTCATAAATATCGCCACAATTATACCATTTTATCAAAAGGTCATGATTTTTTAAGACATAGATCATCATTCGGTAAGCTAATTTAAAGATTCAGTACAAACAAACAAATCTGCAGAAATAAATTTGTTAAAATTGCGGAAAGCCTAGCCAGATTTTGAACCCATTTGGCTCTTCATCCGTGCAAAGTCATCATCTTCATCATCTTTATATATCGACAGTATCACATAATAACATAAACATCATCATCAACGACAACGGGAATTACAAACAGCAACAACACAACCTTAATAACAAAAGCATAATCGTCATTTAAAAACAACCAATGAACTCACCAACTTTCGTGGCCAGTCAAAGTGAATTGTATCTCCAATTCCCACCACATTGATGTATTACTATCACGTAAACCCTTAATTTATACACTTTCAGGAGATGAAAAGAAGATTTCGGTTAGCTTGGCTATAGCCAAAGATATAGTGAATTGCAGAGGCAGAGGACAACTCGTCCTCACAGGCTAAAATCGGAATAAAGATAAACAAATAAATGAAGTCTGGAGCATCGTAAACTTATAACCTGCCCATAAGAGCGGGGTTTTGTTATTCAGGGATAGTTTTCTTTCAAATTCTCCAATGTAAATACTTTGCTGACATACCTTCTTCCTGACATTCACCCCCTGTCCGAGGCAACGACATACGATTCATTCTGACAGGCCGAGAGTCACAATGTGCATGAAGAAGGAAAACAATAATGTTCTTGAAAGAAATAAAACCTGCCCAGGGCGGAGTGCTGGAAGTCTTGTTTTCCTACAGTGTTTACTGTCACAATTTAATGTTAACTACAAGTATATTCTTTGAATACCTCGTCGCTCATCTCCTACGAGGGGACGTAGATCTATGCAAAATGAAATTTTGTTGTTGTTGTTGTTGTTTTCTTTTTCCTAACATTGTCTTTTATATCGGCAAAGTGAAAATTGTCCTCTCACGAAGCACTTAACGAACGGTGCATTGATTGTTCTTACAAATTAGTGCGTAGCCATAACTGTAAGACTTTTCGTGTGAACTGCAATGATTACTTCTCGTTATGGCCAAAGTCAAGGCATGTATGTATGATAGAGGCTTGGGTCTTTCGGAAATCTGCTGTTTTAGGTTAGGATAAAAGTTTCCCCCCTCTCCCACCCAATATCATTTTTTAAAAAAATGTTCAGGTTTATATTACTTATTTGTACAAACAAAAAAGCCTTACTCTTGGAACAGATGGGTATCCCCGATACTTTTTATAAGCTCAATTCAGAGATTGGTATCCGACCCGCAACACGATACCCTGCCAAATTGAGCATACTTCAAAATGGTGGGCAGGCCAGTCTCACTTCACACTTGGCCGAGTTTCTTGAGTACCCCAGACTGTCGGTTACGATTTTCTTTGCACTTTTCAACCTTCAGTGGGATGGTTTATCCCACTACCACGGTGAAAGCCGTCCGCCAGTGACTGAAGGGTGAGATGAGAGTACAAGGTAACATCTCACTGTCACTCAGAAAAAAAAAAAAACCCAAAAAACATAGGCCTACCGCTTGAGCGCTACATTTAGTCGTATCTAGTCTTTGTTAAAGTCTTTCAGCCCTTTTTAAGGCTATCTCGATCGTTCTAAACATGCACAGGCCGCAGCGAGCAATAACATTATCAGAGCTTGTACTTGTTCACATCCCAGATACCCCTAACGGCTTAACATCTATGGCCAAGTGCATGTACTTTATCACTTTCAATTCAGTTGCTGTCCGCCTTTCTCTTCTTGGCCCCTAATCCGTCTTTGGTCACCAGGACATCTCTAGATGTGCAGTGCACTAATCTTCTCAATCCGTCACGGCTGTGGCCCAGTGCTTGGGTCTCCCCAAATGTGCTCTTTGTCCATTCGTGAATGTTGTCAGTCCATTTGTTTTTCTGCCCATCTCTTTTTCGTTTCCCATCTACTGTTCCTTGTAACACAGTTTAGCAAGACCACCCTGGATTTTTTTTGCAGGGCTGGACCATCTCAATGTCCTCTTCCTCACTACACTTAAATATTGGCATTTAAAATTTTGATCTTCTCCATCCAGGAGGATCACATGATATTAACGACGGTATAGACAGTCTGAAGAAATAGGAGTGAACAGTATAATCGATCACAAAACATTGTCTTTCTTTTCCCCAAAGTTAGTTTTCGAGAGCTAGTTTCCCATTACAGGGACAACACCCTTTTTGATTTACGATAAGTATCAAGTTAACAACATGTTGGATTTCACTTGGACAATTTTAAGTGCTGCACTGTGATAAGATTAAATTTTATTGTTGCCAAATTATTCTTGAGCCGTTTGTGGGCAATGGAGTGAAATGGAGCCAATTGTACCAGATAGAAACAAAAACAAAAATAAGAAGAAGACTCACATTGAGTTATGCTCGGGCACAGACAGAATACAACAAAAATGCTCTGTGAAAGCGAGGAAAGAACGCGGCCTGGTGTTCTGAGGGAAAATAAACGTATGGTTCCACGACTACGCACTAGTGGCACACTTATTTTGCGAATAAAAATTCAGTGTGCACACCGTTCGTCTCGTTTATGATGGATGTGGATTGTGGATACCATTGGATCTTAAACTTATTGGTGTAGTTGATAATAAAACTCTATTAATATGTAACAAAGCAGACAAATCAAAACGCACTAATAGTCATCCTCAGGTATTCAACAAACAAACTTCCATAGATGCCAATTGACTGCGTTGTAGAAGAGTCTGTCATGTAGTTTTTTTTTTTTGGTTACTGCAGTATGAAAATCGAACATTTTGATTTATCTACTTTGTTATGATATAAGAAAGATTTATATCCAACAACACTAATTCATTTTTCTACCCAGTTGGAGTCCATATCAAAGTGCAAACTGAACCCTTTTTTTTTCACGTGCGGTTCACAAAGAACACATAAATAAATAAATAATAAATATTCTTTTAAAAACTAAAAGAGAACCCACGGCCTTCGTGGAAGATTTTTTAGATAAAGGTTTAGTTCTTTGTACACCTTATACCTCTAGGGGCATGGTTAATATAGCCGATACTGCTCTGCCACTTAAAGTCTGTGGCAAGCGTACGCACCTCGTTATTGGTACTCTGGATGATTACACTGAATGCTACTCAAAGAAAACGTGTTTTGAACGCTTCGTACTATCGAACGCACAATTCGGATCAAGCAAGCTCGCGAGTTTATTATTTAATTATTATCGCATTTTTAGAATAACGTCAAATATAACAAGCTTTTTTCGGGTTTATGTACATAGAGACACAGGTCCATATGTAAAACTGTTGTGTGCCAAATTTTAGATGGATCCATTCAGCAGTTTTCGAGTCCATAAGCCTATTGTGGGTTTTCTTGCACTTTTATAGTGCAGAATTAAAAACAATTGTGTCTCTGGTGTGGAGTCATTTGCTACTGGAGATTGGCGTAAAAGTGTCCCTTTAGCAATCTCTGGCTTGCACTAAATGGATCAAAATTATTCCTTTGACTTTCTATTTTCGGATAAAAACTGTTGGGGCAAAAACACAAACATTTTGTATCCTGCCAATTTTCTTGAACACAACCACATTTAGAGAATGAGCTCTCTGTCTTTAAAACAAGCTTTGAGATAATAATTTTTCTCATTACTGTAAGGCTGAACGAACGTGTTGGGCTCAACAAAAGTGCAATGGTTTTGTTCTGGGCAGGTTGTGGAGTAGATCTAGATCTAAACCTTTAAGGTCACCAAACTATTTTTTCGTTATTATCGTCATAGTCATAGCAAAAGTGCCTAAGTCAAATTTGGGTCGTTTTGAGGTTAAAGGTGTTCTGTATGTATACGGACCACATATTATCGATAAAAATTTCAAAACCTCATTTCAAAAAGGAAAAAAAAAAGTAAAAATTTAGGCAAAATATATACGTTAAGTTTTCACAAAACACTATAACGTACTCCTGCCATTGTGCCATGGTCGTGGTATTGTGATATGTCGGAAAGCTGCTTAACTAACAACACATCTGAAGATAACAGAACAATTTTAAAGTGTTACCAGCGGGGTTTTAGATTAAAATTGAATAATCTTTCATCAGAGGGCTGTGTGTCTCTGAACACCTTTTCTGGTTGATTTTGAAGAGAGATGATGGAAAATGCAGGCAGAGAATTTCAAGTCCAGATAGCTTCGACTTGTTGCAAGTAAATACATTATTAACATTTTTCTGTGTGTACCTTCGACTCATTGCAGCTCAAGTCAACATGCATTAGTGTTTCCCAGGCGTGGGTTTTACGGCACTGGATAGGTTCAATCAACTCCGCGTCCGTATGCAAAATTTGCTGAGGTCCTCCGGATAGGCCCGGATTCGATTCAGAAGATTTGCATAGGTATTAATATGTAGATTATGCTCCTAGTTTATGCAATGAGATTTTTTTTTTCTATCTCTATTTGTCTTCTAATCCAGTTGAAATACATGCCATTCAGATCACTCATTGATAAGGGAAAAAAATAAATGTTTTGTGCAGTGTAGGTCTATTGTGTCTGCGATGTCATAAGATCGATCTACGACTGCAAACGCAAATTCAATTGGGGAAAGACATTTAACTGTTGCTATCTCTCTAACCATGAATCAGGTTGATTTGCATCTTGAGTGAAAATGTTTTGCAGGCAGTCAAAATGAGTCGTATGTCGATTTCCCCATTAAATTCAATTATTACTATCCGGTAAAAGCCTAAATTGACACATTTTTAAATAGTGAAGAAAATTTGAGGTAGCTTGAGGGCAGCCAGAAATATTGCATCTTGAAAAGACAGGAGATAATCCTTGAACATGGCTAAAATCGGAAAAAAATGAACACAAATCTATATTACTGTAGTTATAGTGTACCCATAACAGGACTAGTTTCTTTGTCAAAGATGAATGCACTTTCAATTTCTGCAATATTGAACATCGATATCCAATCATCTTCATCACTGGAACCCCCGATTTCTCTGTTCAGGTCCAGCAATTTACGATTCACTCTGACTGACAGCGCGACAAATGGTTCTAAATGTAATTAAAGTGATTGCATTTGGCCAAACAGTTTGAGGCCCTGGCCCGTCTGAACTTTGTTCAAACCCAATACGACCAGACACTAAACATGAACCCGACCCACGATCCCGGATCATTGTACTTTCTTTCTTTCTTTCTTTCTTTTAAGGAAGGCCCAAACAAACATAAGCTGGGACCTGAGTAAACAATTTACGACAGACAGTTGCCAGATATTTGCCTTAGGTCTCTACCATACTTTTCTACGACACACTTCCAGCTTGGAAACATCGTGAATTGTTGCATCTCGTTATGCATGGCCCATCAACGTGGAAAAATGCCGTGGTTTGTCAATATTTAACAAAACATAAAAATGGAGAAACTGTCGATTAAATGTTTTTTTCTTGCACTCTTACTTATCTTTTCATGCACTTCAATGATTTTTCAGTTTTGGCCGTTTCTCGTCTTGGATCTGTTAATAATTTCGTTGTCACGTTTTTATCTTTATTTGTTCGTGAAAATATCATCAGTTATACAGACCATTCAACGATTCTGTCCTCAGAGAAGGCAGATACCCAGAGGAGCATTCTGAGGCCGCAGTCCACTTGTTCAAGGAATGGCAACTCAAGCATAACAAAGTCTATCACACTGAGAAAGAGCTGTGGGAAAGGTGAGTCTGCATAGTGCATGTGGGGCCAACTTGGGGTGGGAAATATAGGACATAGAAGGAGAGTGAAAAGCACATCGACAAAGAAACTAGACTGACTAGTGCCGAGATAGATAGATAGATAGATAGATAGATAGATAGATAGATAGATAGATAGATAGATAGATAGATAGATAGATAG
>JBCEWB010156048.1:0-10568 GCA_039654565.1 Peronia peronii
GTCTGTTGAATGTGCCACCATCCAGTGGAAATTGTCATGATAGATTTCAACAGTCCTTGCTTGGCAATAGGTCATATGTAAGTGAGGGTCTTCGCCTCCTTTTGGGAGCCTCCACTTTTCCCTGACATACAGCTAACACCAGGAAGGTGATGTATTCCTGATTGCATGACCTACGCATTTCAGGTTTCTTTGGTTGATGTGAGACAATAGCTGCCTTGGGACAGCAAGCTCTTCACGGATACTTTCGTTTGTCCTCTTATCCGTCCATGATATGCTTAGCAGCCTTCTGTATAACCTCATTTCTGCAGTTCTATTTTGTTGGTATCAGTTTTTTTTAATGTCCAGGCCTCACATCCGTATGTCACTATTGGCCATACCAAACATTTCAGCACTTGATTTTAAGTGTGGTTTGTAGGCTCATACTATCCTTCCATAAGTTGTTCAGCTGAATCATCTGTTGATTGGCCTTTCCTATTCTTGTTCTGATGTCTTTTGTGCAGAAGCCACTTTGGGTTTTGATATCATTTTTGGCCCAAACTATTCGGAAAAAGTGCTGTCGTTCATCCCTGCCTTCTTTTCTAAGCGTCGCAGAGGTCAGAAAATAATAAATGGTACAGATCAGGTGAGATGTTACTTTAACTGAGCCACCTCGAGAAACCGATGGTAAAGTTTGGTAAAGTTGCTTTAAAACTCTTCAGACTCCATAGAGCTAACCAGGAAAGGCCCATGTATTAATCCACTGCATGGTCCTCACGATCTCCATTCATAAGTGATTTATTGCAAAAAATAGATTAAACAACCAGGTACGAACTGGCAAAGATATCAAGCGAAATCCTACTTATGAATGGAGATCGTCAGGGCCATGCAGTAGAATTAAGACATGGGCCATTCCTGGTTAGCTCTATGGGGTCTGAAGAGTTTTAAAACAACTTTACCAAACTTTTTTGTGTCACTGCTCACTGCTTTCCCGTGGATCTTTTTTTTTTCTAGTTTAACATCTATGTTATTACTACCACATTGTTCATTCATTTGTACACAATTGCAGGCAATCATGAGAATGGGCGGGTTTCAGCTCTTTCTCCTTTCTTTCAGACTTGGATTAGATAAAATAATCTCCTTCTTCTCCTCGTTCTTCATAAATAGCTTCATCTGGATAAATTTTGGCCCAGTTTGAGAATGCCCAAAACATGTTACCAAAGCCTTTGCGGTTCACCGGAGAGGAGCTGTAATATAAATTTGAGTGACCAAGACAGAAAGCTGCCTTATGGAAATGGAACTCAGAAAGACAGACTTTGGTCTAAGATATCGCTTTCGCTATTTGCATTCTTTTTAGAAAGAAGATCAACAAGCTAAATCTTTCCAGGGTTCAGTCGGTGGAGGAAATGTTGATATTAGTAAACCTATGAGACGAGGTGCCTACAGCCAAATTCACAAACTGAAATAAATCGTTAAATTTCAGTTAGCCAAATGATTTTCACTTTGCCATGTATACGAGGTATAAAGTAGACATTGTAAAAAAGGAAAAAAATCATTTTCGCTGTTGTTGTTTTTTTTTGTATTTGAAACATGCTCAACAGAAAATTGTGAGAAATTCATGGTATCATGAAACTATTTTCTTCTTATAATGATTTTTTTTTCAGTTTCTTGTTACGCGTGTTTCTAATAAAAGGCTACAGTGTTACAGTGTTTGTTGTATACTCACATGCTCAGCAAAAGGAAGTAATTTAGCAGAGGGTGAAAATGATTCATTGAACTAGACTGGATAAATGCAATTATATTCTCAGGTTTTAGTCTCCCTCATCACTTCCTTTCTAACAATAAATTTCGTGGCCGTGTGTCTCATGTGATCAGGGAACTATACATACCTGGTGAGTGGTAGGAAAATAATGAGCGAAAGGGCGGCAGGCTAGATATGTGAGGTTCAGGCACAGAAACCAGGCATTGTTTGAACATCTGACCATTACGCCTTGGACAGTCACAACGGAGCGTGGATGGCGGTAAAAATGTCAAAATACATACCGCCGTCGTTAGTACCACACATGGCCTTTTGACTTTTCCCGCGCGGAACATTCTCTCGCCAGCACCGTCGCTCGGTGCTTCCTCGTGCATGGTTCCCACGTGGCCTCCAAAGTTGTCGCCCTTGATAGGAGGTGAGGAAAAAGAAGAAGAAGAAGAGGAAGAAAGAACAATCTGTTTCCGGGCGTTTTTTCAGCCGGTTTTCATATCGTCGTAAACAGTGCTGGGTGTGCGCCAGCGGTCTAGGAACCTCTGTTTATTCCTTGAAACCAGATGCTGATTGCGTCCACATTTTCTCATCAGAGCTCTCATATCTTCTGTCCCAAATACTCATATCAGATGACAGATTTACATCTTTGGAGAACATATGCACTTTTTTTTTTAATGAATCAAATTTGTCCATGGCGCCCCAGTGAAAGAAGGCTGAAGTGTATAGAAGCTGGGGGAAAAGAGAATTCGTAACAGGTGTGTCCCGCTTTCAATATTCTTAGCAGATTGGGGAGAAATGTTTCATTATCGAATCCAAATTGCATCTTTGATCGTACTTAAGAAGTCTATACGTTTTTCTTATCGGCTTGTTCCTGATGTCCTTGTTTTGTTTCGTAATACATTCGTGTTATATTTTTTTCTTTTTCTTTTTTTCTTTTTTTTTTTTTTTCACTGTCGCTCTCCATCGAGGATCTGGCACTCAGATGTGTTCGAAATAATACTGAACCTATAGAGTGGACATCTTTCAATCAGTCCTGTGATCAAGTGAAAACAGAACTCCACACGTGAACGTATTATTCACATTAGCCGTGTGTACGTGTATGTATGCGCACGTGTGTGTTTACATGTGAGAATGTAAGCTGAGAAAAGTGCAGGTGTGTATGTAAATGTGTTTTGATAGAGAAATATAAATGTGTATGTATATGGATGTAAAGAGAAAAACACCTTAGTGAATACAATTATAACGGGGGAAACAATACAAAAAAGTGTATGTTATTGAGTGTAAGAGAGAGGCTAAAAATTCATGCAATGTGCAAGAGTGGCCCTCTGAAGATATTTGGTAAGGTGTTTTCTCTTTCGTGAAATGGCAAACCACTCCAGTGTTACTCTTGGCATGTCAACCAGTGCTCTAGTGGTTCCACGTTGGTCTAGCACTTGATCCAATAGAGGAATCCTGGCCGTTCCCAGCAAGTCTGGTGTCAATGGTGATCTGTTTGTCACGACCGGGAAGACCGTCAGGCTGTTCTCAGTATGGTTTTGTCGTTGCCTCGCTTCAAAAAAAAATTGCCCGTGGGATTCACTGCACCTTTGACAAGCAGCATCTTACTTTCTTTTGTAGAAATGACTCTGAGCCCAAAAAAAGTGTTGACGGATTTTTAGATAATTAAAATAAGCAAATCTAGTGCCATTTCTATTGAAAAAGCTGTTTGGTCACGATATGAGAAAACGAGAACTATATTGTATACACATAGGCCTACTACAAATTTTTATGGCAAGTCCCAGTGAAAATAGAGAGAGAGAGAGAGAGAGAGAGAGAGAGAGAGAGGGGGGGGGGAGAGAGACAGGAAGAGAAGCTTATCCTTTTTTCATAAACACACACGCAGAAGAAAAAGAGTTGAGAAAGAGGCAGATCTTCTTCAGTGGTTGTTCCTCCTCTGATGATTGCATTGTGAATGTGCATTTTACGATCTTTTAGAAGGATGGGGAATTTTTCAGATTGTCTGATAAAACTCTAAATAAACTTGGTTGGGAACAGGTTGCTTGGGAACCAAAGACTAACAATGTTCATGTAATTTGTAATACAAGCTTTGCTGCATAGCTGACGGCATAAACAGCTTGGGCTCGGATGAAACTTGCAGCATGCGGGTTCGCAGAAATTGCTAACTTTGCTAACTCTGTGTGGCAGGGCACGAAGTGATGAAGGCTTTCCCTTGCATGGTTTCACATGACATTTTCTGCTACTTGTTTTTGTTGGCATGTTAGAGATATCCTTAATGTTCTCAAAATGTGGAAGTAAGAGGCCAATATCGTTATCTTAACCGTTTGACTGATGGTCTCTCGGATGAGCGCTAATGATATCAACTTAATCTATGCTTCGCTGAAAATCGGTCGAAATAAAATAGCTATTGCGTGAAAAGAATTGTAAGAAACAGACAAGGATGCAGAGAAACTCCCTCACATGTTAAAACTGTTTAATCTTGTGGACTACACTTCAAAAGTACATGCTAATTGGAAGGATCGATGAACAAGACAGATAAAGAGAAGAGGGGGGGGGGGGGAGGGGGGAAGAGAGGCAACATGAGGCGTGGATAAGATCAAAACAAAAAAGGAAAAGAAAAGACAAAGACAACAAGCGTAATTGTGGACAAAGAAAGAAAGGGAGTGAGAGAGAGAGAAAGAAAGAAAGAGAGAGAGAGAGAGAGAAACACACGGAAAGAGGATGGAAGACGACTCATAGATATGATATTTAAAAACAACAACAACAACAACATCAAAGGTTTTAAATTACCAAAGAGCAGGGCAGAATAACTGAAAGATATCAAAATAAAGAGGCAAGAATGGGGTAAAGCAAACGAAAGGAAATTAAGTACTCAGATGCACATTAAAAAAAGCCATTTCTCTTGCTTATTTTATCATTATATTTCATCAGGTTTTGCTTTTTCTTTCCGTTTTGATATCTTTAATAACTGACACTCTCATTTCTTTAATTTCTGGAGCAAATTACATCACAACTAAATCAGATGTTTATCGAAATTCTATTTGACTTCATACGCAGCACAGACCTGACAAACAAGATTAGTCTCTTAACTTTTAATACAAACTGTCGGCAGGATTCTTAAATCGTCTCTCCACAAAGGCCCTCGAGCCCGGAAGAAAGTAAAGACTGAAAGGCTGGCCGTGTTATCAAATCAGATCCCTCTTTGACAAAACGCCTTTAGCTTAAAATTTTGTTTCAAGAAAATACACATGTAGGTTTTGGTTTTTTTTCACCTCTCTTTTAATACTAGCGAACAAAATAAGAGTTTTTAGCGAATGAGGTGGTGCAGTAGGTTTGCTTTTTAACTCTCTAGAAACAGGAAATGCATAGAGATGTGGGGCAATCCGCCCAGAAAACCAACTTTGATCAACACTGTTGATATAGCAAGACTTTTCCAGGCAGTTAAAAAGGGCGGAAAGGTGTGATATTTATTATTTCAGACTTTTCTTATGCTTAAATTTTACACAAATTATTCTTAATATGTCTTTGTTTAATCTTTTAGTGTTTGAGTGTCTCATTTTTGCAATGCTGGGCATTAGAGGACAATGTTGCGGACTTGCTCCATAGTTTAACAAAATCACCTTAGGAAGTCGTAAGTTAAACGCATAATAAATTTCAGTTTCCGCCACATATGCCAGGCTATTCAAATCATAAATATGTAATCTACCAAAAGAACATTAATGTCAATGATTATTTGTAAGTGATGTCTCTGGGTTACACGGCTTGAAACTGGGATTTAATGCTTTAATGGGGGGACTTACATTGAAGTTGTTCACTGCTACGAGCGTCTGGTCGGGGTGAATGAGGTAAATTTGAATAGAGAAATGAAATAATTAAACATCCAATTTTCCCAATGAAGTCTACTGTGAGATTCAACCCACTTCACAGTTAGGCCACATTTGTATGTCATTTCTCATTTATTCAAAAGTTCAATAAGATAAATCTTCATCTCATTTACTGTTTGTAATGTTTTGTGTAATATACTCGTGCCTGCACTAAATCTTTATCAAAATGGAGTGCAATAATGGAGCGAACTATGACGAAAGAGGTGTTTCATCAAACTACATTAGAAAGGTGCTGATAGTACATCAGTGGAGAAATTAAACGCTTTCTCAAAGCCCACATTGCTGGCCATCTGGGTGGCTTGTAATCAAATCCTCGCCCACAGATTTTGTCTGGGATCTCTGCAGTAAAATGCCATCACCTCAAGCACTACGGTTTTGGTCTTTTACATTTGCTTACCAACGGATGTCGCTCTTATTTCCGCCATATTGTGTTCCGCCGCCATCTGCTTTTCCCATACAATCGCCTGCTTCCTTTGCTGTTTCTGTATTATCCTAGTCCACTCCTCCCTGTCCCCCTTACCCCCATCCCACCCTCTATATTTCTCGTTAACTCTAGAAATGTCGAGAGAGGGGGTTGCCGTAGCCATGTGGTTTGGCGTCTGCTCCGTGAACAACTCACATCATGGGTTGCGAGTTCGACTCTACGATCCTGCCAATGAAAAGAGACGAAGATCGAAACATGCATTTTTTTTTCTGTGACTCAATGATTCCCTGGCTTCTTTGGTAAAGAAACCCGACGTTTAGACTTCTCAGATAAGGGCGAATATATTTCGGCGGTCCGGTGTGTACGTCATGCACGTTAATGAGCCCTTGGCAGTTAAAATTCGACTAAGAGTAGGCGGAATATCGTTGTTTGGGCAAAATTTTCAAATGCCTAACTTCTACCCACAAAACGTATCATCAAAACCAGGCAGCCATTTACGAGTAAGGCCGAGATAATCCTACAATCTTAAGACTGAAAGGCTTCACAAAAAATGTCCAGAGAAAATGTCGAGGAGTCAAGATCTCTGTGATGACAAATTTTCTATGTCAAGGAAACGGACAGTTTAATTCAGGCTCAAATATTACTTGAGATGACTAGACAGTTAATTAATACCACGGTATTAGGTATTACGTTTAAAAAAGGAAGCACATGTAGAGCGCAGATCATACATGAGCCTCCCCTATACTAAGACCTTTTGGGTTAAACAAGCTACTGTCCATTCGTTTCCTTCCTTCTCCTCTCTTCCTTCCTCTCCTACTCCCCCCCCCCTCCCCGCCCTTCCCCTCACCCCGCCCCGTCCCACACTACCAAAGCACTTTATTTTGCTTTTTCAGGTGTCTAGAACAGACTTTCCTTTTCTTCTATCCCTTCCCATCCCATCCTCCCTCCAAAGTATGTTTCATTTCCAAGCGAAGTAATCTATACATGCCTAACTTTTCTCCCTCTACCCAAGCCATCCCTCCTCCTCCTCCCCCCACCGCTTCAATTTCTTGCCTTGAAGCTCATATATAATATCTGCTTATTCCTTCTTGTCATCCTCTCCCCAATATTATCATAATAATCGTCATGCAAAAGAAAAACGTCCTTCCTACCTATCCGTAACGTCTCCCCCTCCCCCGCCCTTCTCGCCCCAGACTCCCACTTTCTCTCCTTTTCCCCTTTCCCTCCATAGTTCTTAAGCCAGCAGCCCCCAAAGCATCCGGCCTTCCATTTCCTTTCTGGTGGTTCCATTTCTTCCTTTGAATCCTTCCCCAGTCTCTTGCAAAGAACACTCACAATCACACATACACAAACACACATGCACACTCACTGACACGCGCAGGTAGAGACATCTTTCTCTGTGTGATATGGCCTGCACATAGGCGTTCATAGTGTTAATGAGCGTCTTAGTCTACAGAGACAAGTTCTACACTACCAAACTCATTGCCTTCTTTCTAGCTTTTCAGACGATTCCTGGCTTCTTTCCTGTCTAGCCCTTATTTTCCATTACCAAGCCGATAGACTTAGAGGATACAAATAACAATTATTGATAACGTGGAAAACAGAAACTGCGAAAAATAATGAAAGCGTATACTGTTGTTTACTCTCTGCGTGTTTTCAATTTTTATGAAACTCATCATGTCTTAATTGCCACTTTTGACTCTATCTTGGGTTCTATTTTTATGACCATTTTTAAAAGCGAGAGAACGCTGGCCATTGCGCCAGGTATAATTTGATCATGTACCAGTTTGTGCCACTAACTATCCATCCGATCCATCCATGCATGCATGAATGCATCCATCCATCCATCCTATCCATCCATCCACCCATTCATCCATCCATCTATCCATCTTTGCTCTTCATTCATTCACTCACCCACCCACCATCCACCCATCCATACATCCATCCACGCATCCATCCATCCATCCATCCATTCATCCATCCATCTATCCATCTTGCTCTTCATTCATTCACTCACCCACCCACCATCCATCCATCCTTCCATCCATCCATCCATCCACGCATCCATCAATCCATCCATCCATCCATCCATCTATCCATCCATCCATCCATCCACCCATCCAACCATCCATCCATCCACCCATCCATCATCCATCCATCCATCCATCCATCCATCCATCCATCGTTCTTCCTCCTGTCAATCTATCTATTCCCGTTTTCCTGATAGACAAAAGTAATGAGGGGACAACGAATGCATGCATTGTTACATTACATTACAACTATTTTTTACACACATATACATCATTATTATTCTGTGCTCCATTAGCTTAGCCAGTCTAGACAGTGGAATCAGACCGCGTTTACCTCCATCACGTACATAATGTAAACGCCTGTTAATAAACTTCATAAATTATATTTCAGCCGCTGGCTACGTGCCTTATTCAAACCATCTGGACCGGATCTCATTTTTTCTCGCACACTCTACACAATGTGAAAAAAATAAAGTCTCCTGGCAGGAAAGAGCATGATTGGCCTATTGCCTTAGCTCTTTGAAGATGGAGCGTTGAGATTGCTGCAAATTAATTCCATTTTTTTTTACATTATCTCATAAAGAACAAGTTTACATGATAACATATTAGATGATTGTTATTCTTAATGGTCCGACAAGTCTTGATGCTGTTATCTATTTCTCTTTTAGCGAAATGATATTAGATTACGAGATAAGAAAAGCATGCCAAAAACTGAATATCTTAAAGAATTCTCTAAAAACTCTAAATGTAGGAAACATTAGAAAAAATGAGAAAAAGAAAGAAAGAAAGAAAGATAGGTGACACTGATCTGAAAATAAGTTAATTTGTTTCTGAGATGTTCATATATTATATTTCATTTCTGATTTTGTGTATCTCTATCTCTCCAATCTGATGTGCATTTTGAAGACCCAGATCCTTGTTCTCTTCTTGTTCTCACTTCACTGTTATCAACAAACAAATAAATAAATAAATAAAATAATTAGATGGATGAATGGATGGATGGATGGGTGTATGAATGGATGGATGGATGGATAGATCGAAGAATGAATGGATGGGTGGATGGATGGATGGGTAGATGGATAAATGAATGGATAAATGAATGGAAACCACTGTCATCATCGATTAGGAGTTTTTTGTTTTGTTTTTTTCAATTCTATGTAGGTGTTTTTGTTTGTTTGTTTGTTTTAAATTCTATATAAGAGTAAAAAAATTACATTTATTATCTGCATGTCAGCTCCCATCTTCTCTCATATTCAACACCTTTTTTACACTCCTCTTAAATGATAAAGTTTTTTTTCGTCTGTTGTAAAATCATCCTTAGGTTGCAGGCGGTCTAGGTCTAGCTAGCTATTGGACTTGAACGTATTTTATTACCTCAGCCGATTTGGATATCTAAGTTTAAATGTTTAATGCTGGAAGGCAGTCACTGTGATGAGGGCCAGACCTACACTTTCATGTGACAACCACTGCAACAACAACATTACATGTACCAACATTGAGAACAACAGCAGTCAGCAACGCTAGAGATACAAATTGGCATCTGGACAACAGCATGGCCAAGAGACCTTATACTGAAACCAACAACCAGTAAATACAAACACGATGTTGATACAATTAATACAAAACCATTCTAGGATACACCCCAAAATTGATGCATTAAAGGTGACAAAACCAAAAGGTCCATAATACTGAATTTTATTCACAATGAAAAAATATAGATATGCAATAAAATCCATTGCTGCGAAAATCAAATCAATAACCTTAAATAATACACTATAATAAAACATAGACAGGCTCCTTATAGTTCATTGAGAATAGGTATTATTTCATTGATACATTCATTTGGCACATCATAAAACAAAACATTTTGTTATAAAAATATAAAAACGAGGATAGGTTGAAAGAAACATACAAAAACATTATAACGCAAATATGGCCATCTTATTTCTTTATTTCCACCTGTATGAAAATGGCACATAATATTTTGAAGGTCATTCTTCCACGACACACTCTAAAACATTCCACCCGAACAAACAAACAAACAAACAAACAAACAAACAAACAAACAAACAAACAAAAGTTTGCTCTTTACTTTCTCGTGGTTTTAGAATCCCTCTCATTCGATTCTTCAGACAAGACTTACGGTAATAAATCAAGGAAATGAAATAATGACAAAGTACATTAGAAAATTTATACCTTATGAGCATATGCCCTATTTCTTCATGAGCCTGTTTGATATTAGATATATACATTGATCACCACAGTTCATGCATATGACCTCGGCGTTTGAGGAGTAGAATATAACAAAGTTTGGTATCAAAAACAAATTTGTTGAAGGAAAAGACGGGTATATCGACAAAATAAGATAACCATCCTAAGACAATATTCCTCAAGGAACAAAAGTGAACTGACAAAAAAAAAAAAATGCATTTTAGTTCTTTTCTTTTCTTCCTTTTTTTTTTTTTTTCATGTCTTCTCAATCGCGTTGAAAGATCCAAATTAAAATA
>JBCEWB010156059.1:0-10567 GCA_039654565.1 Peronia peronii
CGGAAGCTTCCATTGCTCCCCTCCCCCCCCCCCTCTCCCAGGGGGGTAACCGGCCAGTTTGGGAACCACTGAGTTAAAGCCTGAAAATGCTGGTTCTCAACTTTGTATGGAAATGAACAGACAACACGTGTAGGTGAGGTGACAGAATGCCCTCCGTTGCCGAATGTTAAACCAGCAGCATAATCTCATGTGTCTTTACAGATATCACTATACGTTCAGAGACAAGACAGTATAGGCTTGTATACCGGGTAAAATGCATATCTCAGTGAATCGCGTGCTATTTGGAAAGCCATTCCAACAGAGAGGTATGATGAACAAAACTCGGGGCAGATCGACCCACTGGCACCTTAGAGGCTATTGTTCATAAGACCTGCTGTGCCTTATATGACACTCTTGAATTCTTCATCTTTTTTCAACACATTCCTTGTGACCGTTGCCGTCCTATACCGCCCATGTAGGTACACTGCACTGCTGAATGCCAAACTTCAATGGTTTAGAACATATTATTATGACCAGGTCAAGCTTGATAGTCCTGTGTCAATCGCTCATAAACGATTGATAAAGGTAAAGATGAACTTTATTTAATTTGTCCTCAAAGGAAATTCCTATCACAGTTGATAAGACACATTATTTACACATACACCTGCATTGAGTAAAATGTCACGAATGACATCCAAAAAAAACAACAAAAAAAAAAAAACAAAAAACACACACACACACACACACACACACACGCACAAACAAACAAACAAACAAAAACTTCTAAGCGTTTTTGTTTGTTTGTTTATTTGTTTTCTTTTAAGGAGTGAAGTTTTATTACGTTCTCGATTAATTCTTAAATATAACAAACGCCACTTCTTTGGTAATCTCTAACTGATTATGAAATGGATGGATGCTCACAGTCATCCTTTGTTAAAGCAAAAATCCAATCCGCCGTTGTAGAACACCAGATGCCAACGCCATCATCCTTATCTTGTGAACTGGTCTGTTCAATGGTACAGCATATTAGGACCTAACTGGTATGTCCGAGTTATCTGTGTCAGACAAGGCAAGGTTTTATCGTTAAATACACTGGAGTGACGGAGTGATTTAGCAGCCAATGTTGAGAGAAATGGTTTTATCGTTATGTTCATATTCAGACCTTGTCCGAAGTTTGAATAAATCAAACAATCATAGTTTGAGAGATTTTTTGTTTGTTGGTTAAAGTCCATGCATATGAATTTATTTCTGCATGTTTTGTTTGTTTGTTTGTTTATACTTTTTATTTCGATTGCCTGTTTTTCATTTTCAGCTGATAAGTGATGATGATCAGTGAATGATCGCCAGTACAACTGAAGCTTTTCTTTTGCTTAGCCAATACATGTATTGGAAACGAGTTTAATTTCGATACATATCACGGATAAGGGGGTCTTGCAGTTAATCAGCACGTGTTATGAGATTGTCGTTTTGTGGCAAGCGAGAAGGTGAATGACAAGGATCACAAGTTCAGTTTTAGGCAGTCAAAAATTTATGAAGAAGGCACAACCAGTTACACTGAATTATGTGATGAGGTCAGTTCATTTTGAAACAAAAATTAGGTAGCGAGTTTGAAAAAAAAAACACAACTTGCGGGTATAGAAGTTGAAAAATTAAATTCATATTGATACTTTTGCAATTAAACATTGATAAGAACACCAGATTAGTGTCATCTGTTATCAGCGAAAGCCCGCCTGTAGGCAGCTGCGCATTGCAGGAAATTCAGAAGGTGTTGTATTATAAAACCCTTACGTATTGTCATTCATCTTATGATTTTTTTTTATTATTCATTAATTACCATTTTACCATTGACCTTGTATCATGTTTGTTAAGCATTAATAAACACGTGTCGACACCAGAAAAAAAGGCGTTCGCAAAACAGTTTATTCCCTCCCTCCCTATCTCTCTCTGTCTCTTCCCCCTTCCTCCCTCCCTTCTCTGTCATATATACACCCCGAAATTTTACATTGAACATAAGTATACAGCGCGACCCGAATCCTTCTTTATCTCTCCCTCCCCCCCCCCCCCCCCCCCACACACACACACACCTTCCGCCATGAGATTGAACTGCCCCCGATGTGAAGGCGGAAAATTCGAAACTTAAGTGTACGTGGCAAAGCAAACGTTTACATTAACCCCGTTCAGCTTCCAGCTTGTTTCTTAACGTCAGTTACTTGTGCATGGGCAAAGCAAAAAGTTAATGTTGGCCGATTCAGCGTGTTTCTAACCTCAGTCCAGCGAGGTGCAGCCAAGGTTGGCTGTGAGGTCCCACGCTCAAATAGTGCAGATTTGCCAGGCTTAGCCTATGCAACAGACTGTACACAAGCACAGACCGCTTGACAAACGCATTCATTGCTGGGATGGAGCGGGAGGAGGGGAAAGGAGGGAAGGAATGGAGGGGGAGGGGAAGGGGGATGGAGTCGGATCTGTTCGCTTGCTGAAGGGAAAGACTAACCAGGAGTATGACCAATGTTCAAACTGACGTTTTTTGTTATTTTTTTTATTGTTATTTTTTCCCCCCGATTCAATGGCGTATTATTGATCTGATAGGAAAGGGGGAATAACCGAAAAAAAGGGGAGAAAAACGGCGATAGAAATCGTGAAAAGGTAAATGGATAGGGAAGCACCTTAGGGCAAGCTTCATGCCAAAAATAAAGACTGGTTCACCATGGAGCAATCTGGAGAACTGAAATTAAAATGGCTGAGGTTTTATTTGGCTAGCTTCATGACCAAACAACATGAATTTGAATAACATATAGAACTTACAGTACAAACACAGAAGGTCAAAATGTGGGAGGATTACAAAGCCGAGATAATTTTACTTTAAATACATACATGATAAAAAAAAATGGGAGGATGAGAGAGAGAGAGAGAGAGAGACAGAGAAGGGGGATTGGGGATTAAACAGCGAAGGGAGAGAGAGAGAAAAAAAAAATAAGTAGATGAGGTGTGTTGAGAAGAACTGCTTGACAGAGAGGCAAATTCTCCGACACAGAGCGGAAAGGGGAGAGGTGGTTGTGTTGTGTTGTGTTGGGGTTTAACGACACATCAGCACGATTACGGCTACATTGTGTCAAACATGGTAAGATACGTTTACACGTCAAGAAGAAAAGAGGAAAGAAAGCGGGACGAAGACAGAAGCAAGGAGAGAGAGAAGAGATGTCTCTCCTGGAATGTCGAGGATGGCACTCCATGGGAGACATCCCACCGATGGCGGGCTTACACCGCCTGCAGGTGAGAGCAGAGAACCTACTTATAAACCCCGGGCGGGGGAGGGTGAGGTGGAGAGAGATAGGATGGATAGAGACTCGTAAAGCAACCCCATGTTGATTTTACTGGCAATGAAACAAAATAAGACAAGACAAACACATGCCTCACTAACTTTGAAAGCCACAGGAAACTCGGCGAGAGAACGAAGTTATGTCTGAAAGGAACGATAACTCGGTCTCTGAATTCTATTTGTTTATTTTTTTATTTTTACTCGATGTGCTTTTCATAGGCTCAAGTTTTAAGACTGCATTTGTTTCAATAATTGCAGTTCGCATAGTCAACGCTGTTAGCTTGAATGTTACCTCGGGAACGAGGTACTAGGTATTTTTAATACGATTGTATTCTGCTTTATTTTGTTTTGCGTTGTTTTACATTTTTGTACATCTGGTTGAAATTAGGTGTATCAATATATCCCATGACCCACCATTTATTAGACTGGAATTTGAGACTGTTACCATCACACCAAGAACAGCAGCAACTGCCACTATGGCTAGTACTAAGTACTACTTGTATTATTCTACGGTCTACTGCTACTTCTGCTTCACTCCTACTACTACAACCACGACGAGAAGTGGTATTACTAATGCTGGGACTACTTCTGTTTTTACTTTCACTGTTTCTACGACTACCATTGTTACTACTTCTACTACTGCCATGATTTTCTCTCTCCACTGCTGCTAATACCATTACTGTTACAAGTAGCAACAAAATAACGACAACGTGATGATATCTAACAGCACATGTGAGGTAACACCGAAGACATGTCAAAGAGACACTCTGGTCTCAAGCTTTAAAACTGTAAGATGTATTTTGGAGAAAAAAAAAATTTGTTCAATGATATTATTATTATGACTCGACTATCTTTAGTTTTGTGTCCGGTCGCCTTCCCGATCCCACTACCACCACCACCACCATCTTCATCTTTGTGCATTCTATTTCATTTCCCAGCCCGCAGCTGTAATCATGTGCAGCTGTAGACTTAGTCCCACTCTCCTATTATACAATGTGCTCATTGAGATAACCACCTGCAGGAGGTTGAAAACGTTAATTTCTTTCTGTGCACACTCAAGGCTGTCACATTACAAATTTAACCGAAGAGCAAAACTGTTGAATCAGCGCATTAGGTTGGCATTAACCTGATTTTGGAGAATGACTTTCCCTCACAGACATCTGCTGCCTCACTGAAAACTCCAAGGCCTAGGTGATGTGTATGATATTCGCTAAAGCTTAGTGTAGTAAGTAACAAAAGACTCCGAGTTGGAGAAATCGTCAATAGTAATATGAGGACAGAATAATATCGTAGTTAACTTTTTTAATATGAAACGATATTTATAAAGTATAATGAACCAACGATGTCTCGGTGTGGTTGTTGAACTGAATATATGTTGGGACAACGTGGGTCTTTGTGATGCCGGCCCTGACAGAGTTAAAAAAAATATGATAGAGTGAAAAATTAAATAGGAAGAGGATGCACAGACACATCACGACCATCAGCAACAACTGTAAGAATGGCAAGAACTATCTACGACAACAACAATTATTGACAACAAAAAAATAACTAACAACTAAACGAACACCTACAAATACATACAATAAAAACAACGACTTGCGAGGAAAACAAAAACAAAAACAGATAACACCAAAAAAAAAATAATAATAATAACAACTACTAACATTACATTGCGACAAATCAAATCATCATCAGTTCATTACATAGCATCATAGCAAAAACAACAGCATTAATACAGTGTTCATATTATGTTAGCCGTACCATGACGTGACTACATTTTTATGATATCAGTAACATCAGTTATATTAACAGCAACAACAACAACATCAGTGCTAGCAAAATCAACGGAGACAAATTAGAATCATTGTTTGTTATCTTTAGTGATAGCAACAACAACAACAACAGCGATAAGAATAACAGTAATAACAAGAACAACAACGACAACCCTAGTAAAAATGGTAAGTTCTACAACTAACCGCAACATCTGTCTGTCCGATGTGGCCGATCTAGTGATTGACACAGTTTATCTCTGTGTCACATCCCCTGGGCGGGACTACACGTCTGAGTGCCTTGCGTCAGTCACGCAGCCTATGTGTGAGTCATCTACTTATTCTACGTCACGGATGTGCATTTGACACATTTCACCCGTAAAACAAACAGATCGTGTGTTCCGATGTCGCCAGGTGTAATGGACACATCGAGAACTAATTCTTGGACAAGGGAGGGCCGTGGCTGAGGAGTCAGACGTCTGCTCCTCGTCGAAAAATTTATGTCGTGGATTCGAATCCTACTGAGGGGATGGAAAAAATTAGAATTTTGTCTGCTGCTTTCTGTGACTCAGTGTTCCCCGGCTTAGTTAAAAAGAAAAATCGACCTTGTATCATTTCGTGTTTTCACTTATCAAATAACTTTTCTCTGTCTAAATGATGGCTTTTATGTGGGCCAATACTTCTCAGAACTACCGCTTTGTATCAATGACAGTAATTGTGACAGATCAAGACCAAGTCATCAGTTCATTACATAGTTTCACGTTACCTTACCTTGTCTCATATTTTTTAAAGTAAAATTTGAAACCGAAAAAGCTAATTAACTGTTTGAGTTTCATTTAATGTTTTTGAAGAGCATGCTGCGATCATGGCTGGACTGCACCAAGTCTTTGATTTCCCCCGATATCTCTGTTTAGCTTATATTATAGAGTTGTGATTATTGCATCTTTATTAAAAAATGAAACAGAAATCTTAGTAGAACAAAGGATTAGGAGTAGTCCTTATGTAGATGGCCCTCCAAACTTGAGCAAGAAAGGGCAGAATTTGGAGAGTGGCATAGCCAATGCAATAAGAGCGCATAGCCCATGCAATGTTGCAGTGCAAAGTCACACAATTATGTTGACAAAGTGAAATTTTTGTGCAATGAATGATATATAATTCCTATAAAGAGTCAGTTATGTCCAGTTTGTTTTATATCCAAACTGCAGGTTTGCAAGCAGAGAAGTTCTGTTGTTGTCTGATCCTATCAAAGCGTACAGAACGTGGAACGCCGTGTATTATGCATGCATGTGTAAGCGTGAACAAGCGCATCTTTGCATTGTTGACAAGCATAAAACTGTCACACATCTCGAGAGGGATTCACCTTTTTTTTTTCTCCAATTTTTATGTGCATAAACACTCTTCATTTTATTGAAGTATGTTAAGTAAAAAAAAAATTATGTGTCTGCCTGTCAATCTGTCCGTCTGTCTGTCTTTTTGTCTGTCTATTAGTCAGTCAGTCTGTCTGTCCGTCTATGTCTGTCTGTCACTCTGTCCGCCTGTCTGTCTGTCAGAATGTTAAAACAGTCAAACATCTTTGCTGGCTTAGTCTTGTCTTACTCTTCCCTCCACCGCCCACCCCATCCTGCACCTTCTCTATACACATTGCTATCCTGGCCAGTATGTTGCTTACTATTGTCACCCCCCCCCCCCCAGCCCCTCCCCGTCCGTTCTCATCCCAGCCTCCCTCCACTCACCCACTCGACCCACTCGCTGACCCAAGCACATACAAACATAATGCACCGGGCCTATTGAAACAATTATTTTCAACAAACAAGCCACGACATCAGGTTTTGAACCCAAGTGGTTTCAAAAGTCTTTTGATATCCTGATGATACTTGTACATGTCATATGAGTACAGAATCTCCTCTAAGCAGATCGGTCCCCTGACACTCGGAGAGTTAACCTCGATTGCGATGACGATTTTTCTCTTGTACACGTCACGACCTTTCTCTCTGCGTGGTACAGAAACTGCGTAAACGAAAGTTAGTCCTGGCGGTATCGCGACATTAACCAGGACATTACATTTACAGGCAGATCACAGATAGCTGTGTTGCTAACAGTAAAGGTAGTTATGTTATAGATATCGTTTTCTTTTACCTCTCATCAGTCACCGGCTTTCGATAAAGCCTCTGGAGGTGACAGATGTAAACAAATATCCCTTTCACATAATGCGATGCCCTGCTCATGTAAAGGAGGAGATCGACGCCTATATTGTGGAATACGGAGTATGCTATAGTATGTAACAGTGTCGTCTTACCTTTTGCTACACGGCGCTATTTTCTTACAAGCAAGTCATTTGAAGTGAATGTGTAACACCAGGAGGTAAGTAAAGAAACGTTTGCTCTATTAGCCCAGGATTATGCGGTCACATTGAGATTTTAAGACCCAACTCTTTTCTCCAAAACCCATGCGTTACAACATTTCGACACGCCAAGCTTGATTGTGCTAATATGCACTACCCTAGTTATAAGAAGAGTATAATTGTGGGGATTTCGCAGACTTCTATGAAAATTAACTTGATCTGGAATATTGACATTGCATTAGTCCACTTTTGTGAATTTGTCACTTAAGACAATTTGGCTTTCTGGGGTCGATTTGCAATTTTCTCAGTCCTCTTAACAGTGGCACTGTAGACAAGTGAATTTTCAAGAGTTGATTTGTGAACATCCTCTGTTGAAGTAGGCAAGACTAGTAGTCCGTGTGGCCCAAAATTAGATCATGATAAATTTTTGTCTTAAAATTTAACTCTGAAATGCATTTTTAGTTTTAAATAGAAGGGTTCTGTAAGGAAAAAAAATGTGTTAAAAATTCACCCACTGTTGAAAAAAGCGTGATTTCTCCGGTAGTCTCGGTTTGAATAGCGCTGATTTCATCGTGTCGCGTCTCATTTATTATGCTGCCAGATAACTGTGAGGTTGAAATCGTTATGGCTGAAGCAATAATAAATGAGTCTACTCTCAATATATCATGAATAGATGGTTTTGAGCAAGGTCTATTAAGAAAATAAAACGGCCCATATTTCATGAGTTGTTTGTCACATACTGGGAGCCAGTGAGAAAATTGTGGGGAAATCAATGCAACAGCCCATACAGGGGTGGATGTTTTCAGGACGCTGTCAATTTACGGGTTCAATATATAAAATATATGTGTATGTGCTCATGACAATCCTAGAGCGTTGTATCCTTTATTCCTCATTTGTTTTATCGTGTACTGCAGATCTAGTGGAAAATTAATGGAGCATAGATCCACGTCCCAGAATTTGAAATTAGGAGGCGGGGATAATTCTTAAAGCAACTACTTACTATAAATGTATGGGTGGCGTGCACATAGATTACATCAACTAGTTTACGTATACATTAAAATTAATCATCCAATCATCTACAGTGACTGAACTGAACTTATGCAGGCTTCACGGTATTAATTAAGCGGACCTCTGTTATAACACAGATCCAGTGGGTGAGCGAAACATTAACTTTTCTTCTACAGAATAGGCAGTGGCAGACCAAAGTGTTTTTTTTTTTGCGGGGGGGGGGGGGGGGGGGGGGAAAGAAAAAAAGAGCAGGAGATCATCTTGAAGCATTTTTTAAAAAAAAGATGTTCCCCCCTCGAAGATTTACGAATCTCTCTCTTTCCCCCCGGAACAGTTAGATTCGATTCACAGTTGTACATAGGGGAACGCCGTTCAATTCAAAGGTGTACATCACGGAATATCTTACTATCTAAATCATGAAATACAGAAGTATAGCAGTTTTTAAAAAGAGTTAGTTGTGTGTTCTCAAAGTTTCATTAACCATGGAAGTATTGAGCGACCGTTATTATCAAAGATTTGCTCTTTATATTTTTCGTTGAATTCCTTTCTAAATAAATACACTCATTCGACCCAAACTGCCATTTCTTTTACATGAATGAATAATTGTCCTCACAGAAACCTTCCGGCGGTTTGTGTCAAGCCTTTTGGGATTAATCTCTTTGTAAATCCCTGATGAAGCAAATATTCAAATAGTGATATCTTGTTTTGTTCACAAATACTGTGCAGTTGGTGTGTTGTCTTTAATTACCAGAGGCAAGAGTACTAGCACCTGCTACATGAGATGTGGACAGAAAATCCATGCTGTTGTTGTGTTTATTGGGTAAATCTGTCAATAACTCTTCGACCATTGATCGACTGCAGGTACAATGGATTAAGAACGTCGTTAACTTTTCAATATCCGAAAGTAGAAGACACGAGGAGGATGGCGGGGAAATGAGAGAAAGAAAGGAAGAAGGAAGGAAGGGAAGAAAGAAAACCTTTATGTATGTTTCTCTGTGTGTGTGTGTATGTATGTATGTGCGCGCATGCGTGCGAGAAGCAGAGAGAACGAGAGAGGAGGGGGAGAGAGAGGGATTTGACTACAAAGTACAACAATAACATATTTCAAACTAGTCGCACTTTAACATGTGGCATTTTTTAATTTTTTTTTTTGAAGGAGTGGCGGAAACTTTGATTAGTATCGATGTTTGTGTTGCCAAGTTTACCCAGCCCACCGAAGTAGCTGACAGATGTACCAAAACTGGCCAAACAAGCTCAGCTTGTAATTTTATGTGTACCTAAGGGCATGCGCCTCCCATTTGCGTGTGTCTGTGTATGTGTATGTGTATGTGTACGTGCACGCGGCTGTGTATGTGTGTATACGTGAATTTGTTTTTATAGTTATAGATATGACGATAACTAGACCAGATATACATATCTATGAACAGCCAGATAGATATCAGACGGAAAGATAGATAAACGAAGTAAGTAACATTGACAGCAACGAAAAAAACCAGTTCAGAATGAAAACAAAAAATCAAAGGCAAGCTAGACGTTTGACAGCTTTGAAAAATGAAAGGGTGGCTCCAGAAGGATATCTTTAGAATAAACAGGAAACTGGGGCAAAGCGAAGAACGGAATCAGCTGAAAATGACACACTTTACTAAAATTAATATAATACGGTATTGATCCATTGCGACGCGCTGACACATGGAGTTTGGCCTCATGACGAGCCTATGAATTTTTACCCCAAAAGTATCCAGGGGCCGACCAGGCGAAAGACTTGCTCATCGTAGTGTAGAGTTCAGTAATATCCCGGGAAATCCCGTCGATCCATGACCTTGGCCTTGCCTCGGGCGTAAGTTTACTTCATTTCCTGACTTGACCCTGTTGTGGTGGGTAGGATGCGACAGACTCATAGCCTATTGAACCTAGGTGCCCTCCAAATAATAGAAGCGGTGAGTTAGTGTTAATGATTTAATGACGTAAGAAAACGCCTGACGTGCTACCGCGTCGGATTTTTCCCCGAAATCTTGTGTTCTACTATTCACACTGGGCAATGCCTTTCCAAAAGAGTACAGGTCACAATGTAGTTGCCAGGTCCTCGTGTTTTATGAGCTGGCAGTCAAGTCTTAAGACGTGAATATTGGAAGGGGGGGGGGGGGGGGGGAGGGT
>JBCEWB010156070.1:0-10567 GCA_039654565.1 Peronia peronii
ATAGATAGATGGACAGTTAGATAGATGTACATATAAATATAGAGCTTCGCAAGTTATACATATTTTTATCTAGAATCAAAATCCTTTTTTTTTTTACTTCTCTCTTTGTCTGGCCCTCTCTCCTGCCTCTTTCTCCCAGGAAACACGCGTGCAGAGGCTCTTTCTGAAAAAAGAAAAAAAAACACTAACAGAAGGAGAGATAAATCAGCCCATAAATATGCAAAATATCTGGCAGATGAAGAAACAGGCTAAAACAAGATACATAGGTAAATTTATAACCTAATAAATAACTGAATGAATGAACAATGAAAAACAAATAAATAAAAAAAGATAAATAGGTAAACAATTAAATAACTAAATGAACAATAAAAATGAATGATAAATAACAAAAAGACTTTAATAATTAATTAAGAATAAATATACGTAAAACAATAAATACACACATAAATAAATAATAAATAAATAAATAATTACATGTATAGAGAAAACTGAATGAATGGATAAATGAAGGAAGGAAGGAATGAAGAAATGAATGAATGATTTAAAAAAATAGTGAATAATTTTAAAAAATAGAAAGAAAGAAAGAAAGAAAGATAAATGTATACTGTAAAGAAGAAGTGCGGGAGTATTGTGAAGAAATTGGAATCGTTCACTCTCACTCCTGCCAGCTTCGATATTTCACTGTTGGTCTCTGCTGGTCAGTAACTCTTAACTGAAGTTGCGCTCTCTGAGTGGTGCCGTATGGACTGTATTCAGACACAGCTCTAACTCTCTGCAACTCAGTAAGACATAATTATATGACACACATATAAAAAAGCTTCAATACCACGAGAGGTAAGGAAATTATATATATTTTACCATAAGGAGTAAACTGCAGACCCCTCTATGGCGAACAGTATGAATATATGCAAACTTTAATCTGATTTCGTTGAAATTATTGGATTTTTTTTTAATGCAATGCTTTTTTTTTTCTCTTTTAAAGGCAGTGGTGGGTTCTAGTGGGTTAAGATATGAAAAGCTAATTTTTTTGCAGAGAGGTAGATGATGACGAACAAACAAAGAGGGACAATGTAAGAAATATCAAGAACACTCGAAGATGATGAAAGAAAGAGAAAAAAACGGGGAGGGGAGAGGAGGGGGTTTCGAGAACAAGGGAGAGAAAAAGAGAGAGAGAGAAGGAGGGAGGGAGGGAGGGAGAGAATATTTTGTTCTGTAATGTTTTCTCAGGGGAGGAGTTGGAGAGGGAGAGAGGGTGGAAAAGGACGGGGGGGGGGGCGGTTAATGGAAACAGAGGGCTGGAGATTTAGAGAAGATAATGGCCTTTTCACCGGAAGTTTGGTACACTATTTTTTTCTCTCACTTTCCTTTGACAATTTATTGTTCCATTTTTTTTTTACATTTTGTATTTCATTCCCACTGTGAAAGTGTTGTAATTTGCCGGCGTATTTTAAGGGCGACTATAGAATTTATAGAGAAGAAGTTTAACAGGACAAAGTTAGACAGTGAAAGAATCATGGCTGAGTTAGTGTCGCACGTAGATGCGAGTTATGACAGGGAGTCGGAGGCCTTGTCATCGGCTCCACCGCCTCTGGATCAAAAGTTCCGGGTTCGAACCATAACGAATTCTCACGCTTTTGTCCCTAGGAGAGACAATTTACAGTTGTTCCCTGACTCAACACAGGTTAACATCGATATCCCACTTTAGGCAATGAATGTTTAACAATGATTCAATGCTCAATGTTAGATTTGATAAGGATTTGAGCGCCCAACAGGCACTCGCCTTGTATGCTTCCGAAGAAATTGATAATGTAAGTGACGTATCTCCCATCGGGCTGTCGGAGTGATAACTGACTGAAAAGCGTTTACAGCTTACAGAACAGGCTTTATGCAACTGCTCTTTTTTATTAGTACTGCTATTACAGCATAAATATATGCTGCTTGACGGTACTTGGAAGCCTCTGTCACCCGAAAAAAAACAACAACAACAAAATCTTACCGGCATTGTCAGACAGGGAAAGAGATGGAAAGTTACCTGAGGATGGACAGGAATGAGATTAAAAATTTCTTGTTTTTTAATGAGCATTGGAGAACAAAAGGAAATGAAGGAGTTAGCCGATCTCGAAATAGTGAAAAATAAAATTGATAACGAGTTTGCAATCTTGAGTTCAATCGTACCGATTTTGTTGTATACATGTAAAAATATGTTCGTCTTGCACTCCTACCTAAAGCTAGTCCCACAATGTTTTATGTAACGCATACCCCCATTGATATGGTCGATTCAACTATATGGCCACTTAAATACAATATCTCTTTATATACATTTCTGTTCGCTGAGACATTAAGTCAGGAGGTTGAAAAACTTACCAAAACCGTACATTCCTAGCCTGCAATAAAGCCTTTTAGGCTACTTAATAAAACCCAGATATTTTTCACTCAGGAAGTGAAGTCCACTATATCCGTACAGTATTAAGCCTATTCTTCTACATTCCTAAATAAGCCGATCCCACATTTTTGCTACATATCGCCGACCCTAATATTGTTACAAAGAGCTAACTTCACCTTTTGAAGTGAATGTAGAACCAATCTCACTATACTATATCGTAATAAGCCAATGATATATTGTTGGTTTTACTTATAGATTTTAAGGATGGAAAATACCAATGTGATATTTAAGTCAAAGACTCCCAGTTCTTTAGCCTGTCCTAGCTTGCTCATGCATGTTCTCATCTGCACAACACTGTGACCTTGAACTTCAGGCAGCAGGTATCAGCAGTGTCAATGGTGTCCTATCTAGCACCTGTGATCTCCAGCCACCTTCGCTCTCCTGCGTTCTCTTTCTTTTGGACACACCGGTGATTCGTTGATTTTGTTTGTTATCAATGTCCAATTAATGCGGGTATTTGTAAACAATCATGAAGGAAGAGGCTTGTCATATAAGGGTTGTACGTATACATCGGATAATTGCTTATTTTTTTTCCGTGTCTAAGAGAGAACAAAAGTGTTATTGCAACAAGATCTCGGTTATTCATTGTCTTATGATTAAGACTGAAATGGGTTTTGTGCTTGAAAAAAGTCGATTTTAGATGTTTGTTCTCTTTTGAATATTGTGCATTTTCTTCATATAAAAGTAGCATGAAAAAGCAGATAGATTTATTCTAACCTGTTTTGACCCATGGTATTTCAGCGAATAATTAACCAACTGCCATCCAGGCTTTGGCTCCCTGTGGTTTCTATAGATCACCAATAGTTCACTAACTAGGTCAAAGGGTACTTTACACTTCTTGATTATGATCTTCTCCACCAAGATCTGGAGCTCCAGTGTCAGAGATGGACAATGAAGACCCTCTGAGAAATCTGGCAAAATCGAATATCAGAGAAATGTTTCATTAGGTGATCTAAAACAAATTTCCTACTTCTATAGAACGTGACATTTGCCCTTTATTCTACTGTTTCAGAGTACAGTTTACTATTTGCCACGATTAGGGTCAAGACATCTTTAGCTTTAACCAAGAAAAACATAACCCAGATATGGCCCCCTAGGACCCACACGTGCTCTGTAGAAGCCCTTTGGTGAAAGAGGAGAAAGATCAAAAATAGAAGGTAAATGTGAGCAGACATTAAACCAAATGCAAAATAAGATACAGATCATGGAGAAAATCGAACTCTGAGGCAATCATTTTTCAGGTTGGAAGTCAAGTCCAGAACTTACAATCACTACTTTTTCGCTGAGAAAAATGCCATTGAATGCCATACTAAAAATGAAGTTTTTCGGGAATGCACAACAAACCAAAACAGCAACAATAAAAATAATTGGGATAACTTTTTAAATGATTTCAAATTTGGACCCAAGTTAATGAAAAATCCATGATTTTGCTTCATTTCCATTTTAAAACATTTATTTTCAGCAATCTACGCAAAGTAGTGAAGTTCTCAGGGTTACTTTTTTCAGATGTGGAATTAAGAAATATGTCTACATGAATTTCAAGCAAATTGACTGAAACATATAAAAGCCTATTTGTAGCAAAATAATATGTACTATCAGGAAGCAGAATCAAAGGTTATTGTCTCTGCCATGACAACCATAGGTGATTTGAATTTTATTCTTCTAAAAATTTGACAATGCCGAATTCGATAGTAATAACTAAAATCGTCTTTCCCCATTGGTTTTCAAAATGGCTTCTCTTTCCAATCTTAACACAAAATGAACAAAATTCAGTTATAAAAAAAATAGTATATTGCAGCAGTCTTGTAATATTGTGGAAAGCAAAAATTTGAACAGGTGGAGCAATAATAATTCAGAATGATGAAAAAAAAAAAAAAAGACATTTTGATAAAATAAGTTAGAAAAAGAATGGCTGAAGAAGTAGGACAGAGATGGCGATTTAAATCTGTGCGAGAGAGGTGAGGGGAAAGGACGGAGGGGGGGGGGGGGGGTTAGATCTTGATGCAATTCGTCTGATGGCCTGGGTGTAAAACCAAATTTGACGGCAGCCTGCGGGTCGGTTCAAGTCAGCAGAGCAGGGCGATGAGATGGAAAGATTTTCCTCATTCTTCATCTCTGATTTCTCATTTTGTCGACAGACATTCTCCCTCCCTAACCCCCTCCCTCCCTGTTCCTTCTTTCTGCTCTCAACCCAACTCAACTTGGCCAGCACTAATAAAAAAAAATCCCCCCTCCTCCAATTTTCTCTCTTGCTCGTTCTCCCTTCCCCCCCCCCCCCCCCCACCTCAACAATAAAAAAATGATACAAAATTGTGTTGAAAGAGTCATTTTTGTGGGCTAAAGTTAGACTAGTGATGTGTGTGTGTGTATGTGTATACATCTGTACTGCTGCATCTATGTGTGTGTAAAAAAGTGTGTGTGTGGGGGGGGGGGATGAGGACAGTAGGGCAAATGGTGAGATGATTTCTGAATTGTTTTGTTTTTTGTTTCTTGTTTTCGTCGGAAGAGGGTCGAAGGAGTTGGGGAAACGGGAGAATGCGGGATAGGGAGACAATGAAAGATGGGTGAATGGGCCATAGTGTATATGTAGCCTGGTGGTCCATAAAAGACTGTTTGGGATGAAGAATAGATTGGGCCCAGGCCTTGAGAAGCCATGAAATCAGAGGGCCGACAGTTATTTAGGAAACAAGGTAAGAGACTGCATGAAGACACAAAACATACACACGTACATACATGCACACATACAAACAAGTGCACAGACAAGTATATACACACACACACACGAGGGAAATACTAATATGAGAGATGACAAAGGAAGAACACCGGGATGTGGAAACAAAAGTAGCGGTAAAGCATTTAAGGAAAAAAACGAAGAAAAAAAATGCTTTTTCCAGATAACTTCCCCTTCGAGTAAACAGGCAAATTTATTTTTTCGATATCTCCTTTAAATAAGCACTTTTTTCTTTCTTTAAAAAAAAAAAAAACAACCTAGTAGAGAACCCACCGCCCTCGAGGGAGATTTTTTAATTATTAGGCCAAACTGATATTGCCCTGCGACTCAAAAGTGTATGGTAAGCGTGCGCACCTCGATTTTGTGTTTTGGACGATTAAACTGAAAGTTAATCAAAGTGTTTGTTATCTTGAACGCTCTACGAGCGGAAGCCGGAAGAACAATAACATAATGCGGTCCTTCTCCGGAAAGTACAATTTGGATCCAACAACCCCCTCGAATTTACAATTCAATGGACTCGTTCGGAATCTCGAAATGGTCACGTGATCAGGGAATTCGCTCATTTCCTTTTCATGGCTGAAAGTATTGTTCGTTGACGAAAACAAGAGAGAATGGATCGCTATTGTGCTGCTTACGGATGTAACAACAGTGACAAAACCGGTAAAAAGACACCTGGAGTATCATTGCATGCATTTCCTTTGCAAAGACCCGAAATACTTCGGAACTGGTTATCAAAAGTACCTCGAGAGGGATTCACGCCGACTGTGAACTCATTCTTATTTCGTTGAAGATGATTTCAAGTACCAACTATTCACGGGTAAGATTATTAGAAATAGTAAGATTTACTTTCATTTGAAGATCATAGACTAGATCCACAGTAACCAAAAGACCAGATTTCAAAAGTGAAGTAAAATTCCTGCCAAAGGCATTTGTAGATCTCTAGATCTACATGTAGTTCCTATTTCAAGGCCATGGTCAGCAGTGAAAGCCAAAATAGACATTTTTGATTCGAACTTTCTTTTAATACTATAATCGTGTTGGAAATGTGTTCCTCATTAATCCTAGTTTTTTGTTTTTTGTTTTTAAATTTTCCTACCCTACTTTTCAACCCAGATTTCTCAAAAACCACCAGTCACAAAACCACCAAATTTTGCAGAAAAATTCTTTTTATAAATATTTTGTCTGGTCGTTTTTTGGATATTTTGTAAAATGTATTTATTGCTATTTTTTTTAAAATTCACCATACAATTATGCTGTTTGAGGTGATTATTCCCTTCGGAATCCACCTAGAACACAGCTAGGACCCTCTTCCAGTTCTTCCAGTTGTCTCTCCCTTCTGGCTCTTGCGTTCTTCCTGATAGCCTCTTAGTCTGTTTTTCTAACACTAACAATATCAAGATACCAAACAGCATAACATTCAGCACGGCAGAGTTTACAAGTGAGAACGACCTTCAACTGCGTTAGGTGCACACATTTGACCCAGTACAGACAGTCCATCTTCGCTCGCCGGCCAGTGCGCCGCCCACGAGCACACAGGGTCACGTCTTATACTTCCATATATGGAAGTATAGCACTATGGAGGGAGACTGGAATGTGTAAGTTTCTCACGACCCTATGGAAATGAATGTGTGTTTGGGCAATGAAAATTACTTTGAAGGAGGGAAAGGTTACTATTGGCTAAGAGGAATGAGGTCAGATTTTATATCGATACTACATTTGAAGGGTTCTAGCTGATTTAAAGTTGCTTGTCTGGACTATGAAATGAGGGAATTTTGAGAAAAATAATAATAAAGAAAGAAAGAAAGAATAAACAAATAAACAAATATGCACTTACTCCACCGTGCAATAACGGCAATTTTAGGTCCTCAAAATCAACAATGCTATTCCGAGCGATTTCCAATCGACCAAGTAAGTCAATGTTAAGATAAGATTCGGGGTTACAAATTAGACTATATAAAAAAAATTACTTGATCTATTTATACACCTCTTCTAGATAACTTAGTCTAGCATTTGGACTGTGAGACCATTCCATCTTCCTCAGCCATCCATGCAAATAAATCTAGAATCTAGACCTATTTGACTGTCACACTCATAGTGGTCTGCCTGTGCCTAGACTAGATCTAGGCCTGGCTTACACCGTTACGGCTGAGTGATAGCGATAACTCTAGATCTAGACTAGATCTAGATCAAGATCAAGTTACTAGGGATGATGAATCGATCTTATAGATCTAACATCGAATTAAGATGTCTAGATCCAGATCTAGGTGTAGAGCCTAGATATAATTATAACGTCTTAAATCAGCACATAGTGCATCTAGATTAGATCCAGATCTAGTCTATAGATACGAATCAAAGATTAAAGACTGTTTCTTACCTCGCCTTCATGTTTATGCGGCATGTCATTTGATAATTCACTGCCTTTCTCATCTCTGCCTTCAATCTCGCCCTGATGAGAAAAAACATCGTTGGCAGGTCGACTGAAAGCGATGCTGGTCACAAAGCTCTCTTTAAAGAGCATCTGACCCTTATTTATGGTCGCGTTGTAGCTGTTTTCTATCAGTGTATTCCAATATTCTTGTGAAATTGAAATAAGTTAAAAGAAGCGGCTCAGTGTGTATGGAAACATAGGTTGGTTCCGCCAATGTTTACAACCGGAATTCCCTGATTACGTTACTAAACTAAGAGATTCAGAACGAGTCCATTATTATCACCGTTTTAGAATAACGTCAAACGTAGTTAGCTTTTTTTTTTTCGGGTTTATATAAGACGAAACACCGATTTTTTTGCAACAATTTTGTGTGCCAAATTTCAGATGAATACATTCAACAGTTTTCAAGTTCATAAGCCCTGGAAAGGAACTGATAATTAATTGTCATTTAATTTTAATAAAAGTCGTGGAAAGTTATATAGAATAGAGGGGTAGAATTTAGAACTGTGATAAAAAAAAAAAGGCGTTTTGTCAAAGTAAGTCAGAGTTTAACTGGACGGAGAATTATTATGGGCAGTGTTGAAGGGGGAGGGGGGGGGGATTTGGGGTTGGCATTAAGTGGGAGAGGGAGAGGGAGGAGTGGAAGAAGGAGAGAACAAAAGCGACAACATGATAACAGAAGACAAGGGAGCTGACGCAGGGTAAAACAATTTTTTTCTCTCTCTCTTTCTATCTATCTACTATTTCTCTCTCTCCGTGTTTTTTCTTCTCTCTTATTTTTTGTTGTTGTTTTTTTTTTTCAGTCTCCCTGTACTGTAATCCTGTACCCATCCCGCCCCTTTCTCTCTCTCTATCTCTCTTTTTCTTTCGCACACTCTTTTTAACTGTATTTCCCTGTACAGTTTTTGCTCTTTATTTTTTTTTTTTACATACTCTAATAGTACTCCTTTTTCTTCCCTGTTTTTACTGGACAGCTCTTTTCTTCCTTTCTTATCTTGGCTCTTTGCCTTATCCCTCTCCCCCCATCCACCCTTCTTTGTTTTCCTCTATATTTTCCCTTGGCCAGATTTTGCTGTTTCTGTTTTTGCTGCTGTTTTCCCCATACCCGTCTCCCCTCCAACTCGCTGACTACTTTTTTTTTTTAATTTGGCTTTCCTAGGACAGTTTTTTTACTCTTTCTGGTATATCTCCTCTCTCTCTCCTCCACCTACCTCCTTCCCCCCCTCCCCAGTACCTTTCACCGGTCTCCTGTGTATGGACTCTTTCTCCTCTGTCTTACATTGGACAACTTTCCCTCTTTCTTCAACTTCTTTTCCTTTTTCTTTTTTTTTTTAACTATCGCTACCCGCCCCCCTCCCCTCCCCTCCCCACCCTCTCCCGTTTCCTTCCCCTTCCCCCTTCTTTCCTCCCTGTCTTTCCCAGGTGACAATAGACAGTCAAGTTGTGTGCTAAATGAGATGGTGTTAGAGCAGAAAATGGTTCTCTCGGACGGGAAATGATCAAGCGATGTGGGACGGGAGACGGAATAACTGTGTCCTTGGGCTTCAGTGCTGCCTCAATGGGCTGAGCTCAGACCAGACAGACATTTGAAGGAGAATGGGGAGGTGGAAGACCGTGATGAGATTGGTGAAGGTGACTTACTTTTTAAGTCTTAATGATGCCTTTCTGGTCGACGTCTTCAGCATCATTAACAGAATGGTTGTGATGTTGGTTTGCTAGTTTTATTTTTGAGATTCCAAGTTTTATTTTTGAGATTCCAAGTTTTATTTTTGAGATTGTTGATTTGTAGTATATTTACTTCTATTAATGCTTCCCAGTTGTCTTCAAAAGAAAATTCCATTCACAGTTGGTGAGACACGGTATATATGCCAGATACATTCATGTTCACATGAATATAGATAAAAAATATCAGGAATAGCATCAAAACAAGACAGGTTGGGGGGAAAAGGGAAGGGAGGGGGGAGGGGGGGGGATGAACTGATATCAAGTTGCTGGTTATTATTCATCTCAGGCCAGTGACTGCGCTTTACAAGGACATTATTTTGCAGGCCACACACATACAAGCCAAATGCTGAAGTGGACGGCCCAAGCCGCTCGTTCGAATGGCATGGGCTATGAGTGAATTGCCATATAATCCACACATTTTTTAGCTATTGCTTTGAACTGTCTTGTTCCAAGCAGGTCAAACCAACAATATAGCCTCCATTAGTAAATGTGAAATATATAGTGCAAACATTTGTGTCTAATATCAAATCGAAACTGTTTTACGTGATCCATTTGAAATGAAAACTAAAAGAATTTTTAAAAATAAATATGTTTGAGTTATAAAGAATAAGCTAAAGATTCTTCGGCTTTCCCTGATATGAAGGCTTGATGACCCTGATATCAGACTGAGGCTGTTGGTCTTATTCAAGCCGCCGATTTTCCCATACACTGTCAATTCCACTTGAGTAGACTTGAATATGCAACTAGTTGATATCAGCTTGTAAGTGTATGACCTGCTTAAGGCCTATGTCAAATTCGGTTGGAAAGTCCCCAGTTTATGCCATTTCATTCAGTGATAGGAAATGTCTTTATCAGTTTCCCACGGCACGGATTTATTTTTTTAAACATTTCATGAGTTTTATCCAGACTTATGATCATTTCTGTATCTCGAAATATCAGACATCTCACCAGTGAAAAATTATTATATTCTCTTGTGATTATAACTTTTCGCTCACGAGGTTGTGAGTTCAGCTTTGTGGCCTTTGGGCTTGAAAAGTTGTGGGACTTATAGATTAAATGGGCTGCCCCTTCACCGAAAAGAAAAAAATTAGTTTGCGTGTATATATATATGTGTGTGCATGTATGTGCGATACTCTCTACCGTTAAGGACGTTACGGAAAGAAAGATTTATCTATCTATCTATCTATCTATCTATCTATCTATCTATCTATCTATCTATCTATCTATCTATCTATCTATC